>CM033755.1:17033047-17343047 GCA_019671005.1 Hibiscus mutabilis | reverse complement strand
TACCGCATCATGCCCGAAAGACTTATTGATGGCCCGAATGACTTATCACTATGCTCAAAAGACTTACTGGTGGCCCGAAGGTCTTATTATCATGCCCGAAGGTCTTACTGATGGCCCGAAGGACTTAATATCTGATTTTACGCTACTTTGGCTACCGTCATTTGGCCTCACTCTACTATAGCTGCCGTCATCTGGCCTCACGCTACTATGGCTGCCGCATCATGCCCGAAGGACTTATCACCATGCTCGAAAGACTTACTAGTGGCCCGAATGACTTATCATCATACTTGAAGGTCTTACTGATGGCCCAAAGGACTTAATATCTAACTTTACGCTCTATGGCCACCATCATCTGGCTTCACGCTACTATGGTTGTCGACATCTGGCCTTACACTACTATGGCTACCGCATCATGCCCGAAGGACTTATTAATGGCCCGAAAGACTTATTAATGGCCCGAAGGACTTATCACCATGCTTGAAAGACTTACTGGTGGCCTGAAGGTCTTATCATCATGCCTGAAGGTCTTACTGATGGCCCGAAGGACTTAATATCTGACTTTACACTACTTTGGCTACCGTCATCTGGCCTCACGCACTATGTCTGCCGTCATCTAGCCTCACGCTACTATGGCTATCGCATCATGCCCGAAGGACTTATTGATGGCCCGAAGGACTTATCACCATGCTCGAAAGACTTACTGGTGGCCCAAAGGTCTTATCATCATGCCCGAAGGTCTTACTGATGGCTCGAAGGACTTAATATCCAGCTTTACGCTACTTTGGCTACCGCCATCTGGCCTCATGCTACTATGACTGCCGATCTTTCTTTCTTTAATAAAATCTACTTCTTAAAACTCTTTGATAATTCTTCAAATACTTGTCTGAAACAAGCAAAAAAAGGCATGCCTCCATCTATATGATGCATGCGATGTAATACTTTTTTTCTCCTCTTTTTTTGTTTTCTTCTTTTTTCTTTCTTCTCTCTTTCTTTTTCCTCTTTTTCTTTTTGTTTCTTCTCTCTCTATTCTTTACTTTCTTTCTTCTCCTTTTCCTCTTTCCTCCCCCTCTCTTTTAAATATGTTTTAAAATCCTATGCTCTAAAAAGTCATTTTTCAAATTTCTTTATTTCTTCTCTTTTTGCAATATGATCAGTTTTGATCTTCATTTTCATCATTCTTTCCTTTATCAACTGAATACCCGCTCTTTCTTTCTTGCACAAGCAACTCTCTTTCTTCTTTGGGGTCTCTACCCATTTCACAAATAAGCTCGTTCTATTCTCTATATCATTCTTGTGTAGGGATTTTTACCATTCTTCATGTTCTGCATTGCCCCACTCAATCATGAGCTCAGCTACTTCCAATTCATTGTCCCAACACTCGAAGTGTTTGTCAATTTCATCATCGGGGCGAGCAAAATGCTTTCGTGCTCTGAACTTAATTTCTAAATTCAATCTTCTTGCTGCTTCTTAACGGGAACCATCTCTCGATCCCTGTGCTCTAACTCTTTGGAGAATCAATGTTTATCTCTTACTTTCCCCCGTATCTTGCGGCCTCATTCTCGTCTCAGTTTGTTCTTCATTCCTTGAACCAACCAAAGCATCATAGCTGAAACCCGCTTCCCGCTCTTGAGCTGTCTGACACATATATTCTCGTCTTCATCTTTATCTTATACATTGAGGGGTCGTTTCTCTGGTTAGGTACCCAATAATATCCGCGACCATGTGTTTTGGATCTTATCTCTGAAGCAATACATGAAAATCTTTGTTGCTTTAAATTGTCAATTTGTTGATTGGCATTCCACTGAAGAGTGTCATTTGGATTAATATACGGGATCTTAAAATCAAAACAGAATATGGACTCTAGATATCAAGTGCAAGAGCGTCTTAGATTCAACCGTTCAGCGATCATTTCAAGGATAGCTTGGATCCATAAGGATCTCGAATGTTGCGGTGATTTAAGGCTGTGAAGTCTTTCCAGATGACTCGGTTCATCCTCTTGATTACTGCGTTGATACAGAATACTACTCTTTCTCAATTCTCATTATTTGCTCTGCCCTAAAAAGGGTGGACTTGTTTGACCACTCGAGCGCAGAAATATTATTCTAAGAATAAAGTTCTAGGTGGGTGTGTTTTCAATTATACTTATGCTATTGTTCATTTTTCTCTTTTTTCTTTCTTTTCTCCTTTTTTATCTTCTTCTTTTTTTTCTTTTTCTTTTTCTCTTTTTTATTTTTCTCTCTCTCTTTTTTTACGCGTTTATCATTATTTTTGAGGAAATCAACTCGTCACAGTCCTTTATCTTGAAGACAACGATAGAGCAAACAACATTACCCCAAATAACTCAGCATAGCCACGATTTAAAAATATTACCATCACTCATGAAGCTATGGTGTATTGCAACCTTATTTCTTCAGCGGAGTGCCCCAAAATTTCCACACTCTTATCCAAATAAGCCTATTACCAGGCTTCGAACATAGGAGTTCTTTTTATTTAATCCATCTAATATTGTTATTTTCTTTTATTCCACACACATGTGTCCTGTTTTGATTGTTAACTCTTTTGTGGATAGAAGATTACACTTAGAGTTTCAATTTCAAGCAACTCTACATGGTTAACATTTGGAGCTTTTTTATCCTTGAACGTTATCGAAAGAGTAGTAGTCTTGCTTTGCTGTCTAGAGCCTATTGGGGAGATCACACCTCATCGTTATCACAACATCCAACTAATGTCACATCTTGCAATTGATATCCAGTGTCCTACAATGGCAAGAAAAGATACACATCTATATGCTTTCAAGAACATTGTATGTTAAGGGAAATGAGTTCTTAATTGGAATGAAAATCAACAAACATGACGCATGCCCCTTCACAAAAGATCTTTACCACATGTGGGCCACAGATAGTAAAGTTGGTCCCTTGTATTACTTGAATAAATTTTGCTAATGCAGAGACATCTTTGGTTTTCTTAGCACTATGTAAACTTGCCCCTCATCCTTGGTTCTCCACTGTTGGATCAGTTCTTGTGTCAAGGTCCCATTATTGATCAGTTTCTTGACCTCTGTTGCGCGTAATAAGAGCTACGCAATTGTGCAAGTATACACGTTGCAAGTTATAGTATAAAAGATATCGTCTCCACAGGGATTGGTGCCACTTCAAGAATCTATTCTCTTGCACTGTAAAAAGTAAAAACACAAACAAATGATTATAGGAGTTTAACTAATAACTAAACTAGAAGGCAATAAAGTAAAAGAATAAATGAGAACAAATGAGAGAGATAGGCCAGGTTATCGTGAGTTGAGGTGTGATAGCCGATTGGATCGTCTTGGTAAAAGAGTGCACGGGCAACTCAGTTGCCGTGGCAACTTGCACAACGGGGTTGCCTTGGCAACTAATCGATGGTTGTCTGGGCAACTACTTGGGCGTCTGGGCAGCAACCTTCAAGGTTCGACAGAGCGTTCTTCAATGGTTTCTTCTTATCCCTAAGTCGAAACTCTAGCTACTTGTGCATGCCTTGATAATACATCCCTGCGTGAATCAAGGGTGAACAACAACCAATCTTGCTATCCTCTTAACCGTTGAAATCCTTGACTTATTCCTAAGCCGGATTAATCTTCACCATCAATAGATTGAATAAAGATCATATTCATTCGTTTCTTGAATCTAACTCTCCCGATATTAGATAAATAGATGAAGTCACGAGATATTCTCTCAATTCACTCGTAAACAAGAATAAGAACCAAGAATGAATAAACCTTGAATAGAAAAGTGCAAACTCTTATTACCTAAACAAAAACCAATAGTTTCTCACAACCACAAAACACAATAACCATAGCCAAATAGATTTAGTTCATGGCTAGGTTCCAAAGAAACACAAGATAAATAATCCCTAGCATGAACCTAATTGAACAAGAAAGAAAAAGATGAAGAAGGAAGCTTGTCGAAATTCTCCTTGCCCTAGATGCTTGTCGAAAATTCTCTCCTCTTGCTCCCCCTTTGAGTTGTCGAAATTCCCCTCTAATTTATAGGGCTAGGTCAAAGTCCTTCTTTGAGGAGGAAGTTAAGTTGGAATTAAATTATCTTTAAAGAATATAATTGTTTATTATAATTATATTCCTACTAGAACTTCTCCTATCTTCTTGGAATTTAATTCTTCTTTAATCTCTTCATGGAAATCAAATTCCTTTGGGATTGGGCCTTGCTCCACGTCATCTTGAGCTTGTCTAGTCATCAATTTCGACTACCATATCACCTTTGTTCTTTGTCGACAATTGCCCTGGCAATTGGCTCGGCGTCTCCTTCATGTATTGCCCTGGCAACTAGCTCGGCATCTCCTTCATGTATTGCCCTGGCAACTAGCTCTAGCCTTGCTTTGGCAAGTTATCCTGCACATACACACAAAACACACCAAAGCAGCATCTTTTCCCACAAAAAACTACCAAGTTATGTAATCAAGCTCAACGATGGAAGGAAACATGGATTAATGCATGAATGGCTAATTATGCAACTAATATGAGCCTAAGTCTAACAATAATATGAGTAAAAAGGGTAAGAAAAATAATACTTTTGAACACTTATCACACCCCCAATCTCGAACTATTGCTTGTCCTCAAGTAATGCAAACTAATAATTACCTGCCAAGACTTTAATTTTTACAAACTTAGCTTTGAACTTGATTTCAATTCTTAGAACCGGGGCACAAAGTATGATTGGCTTTTCATTTTTCGGAAAACTTTGGAGTTACTCGGAATCAAACTATAATGCTTGTGAGTGTGTGCAGAGTTGTGTGCAAGTTGATGTTTTGGATTCTATTCAAACAAGAGGTTTTCAAATTACTTCATTGGGTTATTTTTAACATGTTTTAACTAGAGCCAGTTTTGGGCACCTCTAGTGTTTTGTTTTTAGTTTTATTCGACTAGAGCCGATTTCGGGCACCTCTAGCGATCAATTTTTTTAACACATACTAGAGCCAATTTTGGGCACCTCTAGCGATCAATTTTTTAGCACATGCTAGAGCCAATTTCGGGCACCTCTAGCATTCATCCAATTTTTATTCTAATCCCCCAATTTGTTAATTATCAACCTAAGTTCACTAGAATTCCTTAAATCAATCAAACCACAACAGTGTTTCATCAAATTTAGCGTTATAGTAAAATTCTAAGTTTTTCCATGGTTATCCTAGAATAAAAAGTCTATCAATTAAGTGCATTGGCAAAGTCATCATCGGATATTCATCAAATCTAAGCAATTCTTGTTCCAACTAAAGGCATGGCAAGCAATTTATGTATCCTAAATGTAATACTTAAGATGAATGTAACTAAACATGGTAACTACCAATAACAATCCCCCCCAAACTCGAGTGAGGCATTGTCCTCAATGCATGTATTAAATAAAAATAAAAATAAAGAAAAATAAAATGCAAACGAGGACTTACTCCGAGAGTTCGTCATCGTGGATGATTAGTTTCCTTTTGGTCGGTGTCTTGATTCTCTTGCTTGAACGCGATGGTTGTTTTCTTGTTGCCGGTGGTGGAATCGATCCTCGTACGGGGTTGTCCTCATCGTCCTCTTCATCAATGTCATTGGCTTTTCGCTTGGAGGATTCACTTGGTGCGGTTTTTGTTGGTGCAATGGAGGACTCGTCCGAATCTGAAAAATCAGAAAATGATTCCGTAGGAGTTGATTCGGGCATAGGTGCTTTACCTTTGGCTTTTGCAGTGGTTGCCAGGATGTCTTTAGCTTTGGTTGCCGTGGCATCTTCAGGGTTGGTTGTCGTGGCATCAGCTTGTGCGTGCACGATGTAGGTTGTCGCGGCATCATCTGTTGCGGTTGACGTGGCAACTACTTCATTGGGTGCCGGGGCAAGGATCTCGACAGGAAAGATTGGGAACGGCACACAACTGTCCGGGTACTTTTCTAGGATGACTTGGGTGATGGCATTGTTGTGCTCCTTCATGTACCGCATGAACATTAGTTACCGGTCTTCAATTTGCCTTAGGTGGCTCACCAATGGTTGCAAGAGTGCTTCAAAGTGTCCCGAGGTTGATGGCCGAGTTGCCCGAGCTTTAGGTGCTTGGGCATTAGGGATTGCCGGGGTGGCAAGAGTTGGCGTGGCAATTGGAGGCCTTGAAGATTTTCCCGATGCCTCTCCCATTAGCTTTTGGATTTGTGCTTGATTCCAACCGGACTTTGGTAGGGCCTTTTCATCGGTAGACTCACTTGGGACATGCATCTCCTTGCAAAGATTAGAAATTAAGCAAGGGAAGAAAAGAGAACCCTTATCTTTTGAGCTACATACAAAAATCTCATCACAAATAATTTTTCCAATGTTAATGATGCGATTATGCAAAATAGAATGTATGAGCAAAAGACGTGGTATATCAACAGTAGTATTGTGTGTGGTGGGCATTAAAGAAGTTTTAACAAACTTATTCCATAATTTTGCCTCGGGTTTAAGCCGAAGGCGATTTATCGTCGTTCCAATGAGTTCCCGGTTGAGTGAGTTCTTGAAGCACTTTGTCGAGTTGCTTGGGCGTGATTTGATCAACGAAGGCTTGATGCTCGTCCTTCTCAATGTAAAGCCCGTAAAAGGTGTTGACGTTTTCGGGACTTATGAGTATGGCCTTGTCACGAATAGAAACATAAGGATTATCCGGGTTAGGTGAATGAGCATAGAATTCTTTTACCCATGAGATGTTACCCGGTTCCGGTTGATGGCAAAAGATTTGCCACTTTTGATGTCCAATCCTCTCGAAGATGAATGGTTCAAGGCCGAAATCTTGATGAGAGTTGGAGTATTCAAAGCCTTGTTCTTCATGAATCTTACGGCTTTCAAACTTGGAGTGAAATCTTTCTTGAACCACCGGTGTAGCAAACTTCTTGTATCTTGGTTCTTTGGAGGAACTTGGATGAACTAAAAATTTAATTTTGGAAGCCATGGATGATCTTGGTTGTGAGTTTTGTAAAAACAAATAAAAGAAACTAAAAAGTTGCAAGATAAAAAGTAGGAATATGTTAAGGGTGATGGGTTTTATAGAAAAGATAGGTGGTAAATATGGTGGGTGGGATTAGAGGAAAACGAAAAAAGGATTTTGGTTTAGGGAGAGGGTGACGGCAAGGGGGTTTGATTAGGGTAAATTGGAGGCTTTATATAAGCCTTAGATTCAGCCCATTAGTTTCCTTGTTGAAGATGTTTTCCTTCTCGGATTAAAATTCCTCTTTATCTTGAACTTTTTTCCTACAATTCAAAGACAAATCAAATAAGGATTAAAATTAAAGATAAACTAATAAAAGAAAATAAATAAAGATGTATAAAGGAATTCTTAAAAAAAAGAAATATATCCTAAAAATATATATAATAATCAGAAATAGTAAAAAAATATAGTTCAAAAAATAAAATAAAAAATTAATCGAAAATAATAAAATAAAATAAAATAAGAAAATAAAAATAAAAATAAAATATCAAAGGAAGAGCATGCTCATGCATCTCCTAAGTTGACCACTTCTTTGTTACGTTCCACATGGGCACCATTGTAGTGTTTCAATCTTTGTCCATTAACTTTGAATTCATGTTTGTCAGTGATGGACTTGATTATCACGGCACCATGGGAGAATGGTTTGACAACTTTGAATGGTCTCGACCATCTTGATTTCAGCTTTCCCAGGAAAAGTTTTAGCCGAGAATTGAATAAGATAACTAGTTGCCCTGGCGTGAATTGCCGTGGCAATAGTTTCTTGTCATGCCATTGCTTTGTTTTCTCCTTGTAGATTCGTGCATTGTTATAGGCGAGTGCACGGAATTCTTCTATCTCATTGAGGTCCAACAAATGCTTTTGTCCGGCACTTTCCCAATCCATATTCACGGCCTTGATTGCCTAGTATGCCTTGTGTTCGATTTCCACCGGTAGATGACATGTTTTGCCATAGACAAGTCGGAAGGGGGACATACCTAAGGGTGTTTTGAATGCAGTGCGATATGCCTAAAGTGCGTCATCTAGTCTTAATGACCAATCCTTCCTAGAGGGATTTACAACTTTCTCAAGTATACCCTTCAATTCCCGGTTGGAAATTTCTGCTTGCCCGTTGGTTTGTGGGTGATATGCCGTGGCGATCTTGTGTGATATGCCGAAGCGTTGCAACATCTTGGCAATTAGTATGTTGTCAAAATGCTTGCCTTCGTCATTGATAATTGCTCTTGGCATCCCAAACCATGTAAATATGTTTTTCTGCAAGAATCGTTGCACGGGCTTGGAATCGTTGTTGGGAACTGCAGCTGCCTCCACCCATTTAGACACGTAGTCGACGACAAGTAGAATGTAGAGGTTGCTGAAGATGGGAAAGGTCCCATAAAATTGATCCCCCATACATCGAACAATTCCACCTCGATGATGTTCTAGAGCGGTATCTTATGTCGTCTAGAGATATTGTCCGTCCTCTGGCAACGATCACATTGCTTGTAAAAGTCTTGGGCATCTTTGTACAATGTTGGCCAATACAAACCGGATTGTAAAACTTTGGCTGCGGTACGAGTTCCTCCAAAATGTCCTCCATAGGGTGAAGAATGGCATTGTTGGAGTACATTATGTTGCTCTTCTTCAGGGGCACATCGGCGTATAACCTGATCTATACATTGTTTAAAAAAAGAGGCTCATCCTAAAAGTAATGCTTAGCATCATGGCGGAACCGCTTCTTTCCTTGGTGAGTAAGGCCATAAGGTAAAATACCACAAATAAGGAAATTAACTAAATTCGCGTACCAGGGTATTGCCGAGGCATGTGCTGCCGTGGCAACTGCTCCCAAAATTGCCGAGGCGTGCACGTCAAAGGCTGCTGCGGCATCGAGAGTTGCCGAGGCGTGCGCGTCCATAGTTGCCGAGGCATGCGCGTCCATGGTTGCCGAGGCGTCGAGGGTTGCCGAGGCATGCGCGTCCATGGACACCGAGGCAACTAAAAGTTGTTCATCCGGGAATACATCGCATATCTCTAGATCCGCGTCCTCCTCCCTATTGCCTTCTTATGTAGCATCAACATTTTGATCAGCTTCTTTTCCTGGTCGATTGACTAGCTAATTTGTCTTTTCTTGTTGTTCCTCTTTGACCGGTTCTTCATACTCCTCAGGCTCCTCTTGTTCGGCAATGTAGTTGCCGAGGCAACTAAATTCCTCGTCAAAGTTAAACTCTGTTGTGGCATGAAGAAGTTGGCATTCTTCTGGATCATCGGCATGCCTTAGTGTTTGGAACACATTTAGTTTAACTTGCTGGTCATTCACCCTTATTGTGAGTTCTCCCTTTTCAACATCGATCAAGGTTCTCCCTGTTGCTAGGAATGGTCTCTCGAGAATGATAGGTGCATGCTCATCTGTTTCACAATCCAAAACAATAAAGTCAGCGGGAAAAATAAATTTATCAACTTTTACCAGTATGTCCTCGATTTTTCCCTCTGGATGCACATAGGATCTGTCGGCTAGCTGTAGCTTAACTGTTGTAGGTCTTGCCTTCCCGATTCCTAATTTCTGGAAAACTGATTTAGGCATCAAGTTTATGCTAGCCCTAAGGTCGCATAATGTTTTCCCGACATAGTGATTTCCAATAGAACAGGGTATTGTGAAACTTCCGGGATCCTTCAACCTAGGTGGAATACGATTGTGCAACATTGCCATGCATCCCTCTGTTGCGGCAACTGTTTCAAACTCTCCTAGCCTTGTTCTCTTGGACACAATGTCTTTAAGAAACTTGGCATAATTTGGCATTTGTTCAATTGCTTCCACCAATGGAAAGTTGATGTGGACTTGCTTTAGGATATCAAGAAACTTCTGGAATTGGTATTCTTGCTTTTGTCGCTTCAACCTTTGTGGGAATGGTGGTGGAAGTCAGATATCTTTGATCCTTTCATTGGTTTGGAACCTGATTGACGGCATTGCCGGGACAATTGGAGTTGCTGAGGCATTATCAATTGGGGTTGCCGAGGCATGCTTATCACACGTTGCTGAAGCGTCCTTATCGTTGGTTGCCGAGGCATGCTTATTGCCGGTTGCCGCAGCAATTCCTTGTTCAGCATCTGAGGCTTTGCCGCTAGGTTCGTCTTGATCTTTTTGTGGAGTGAGTTTGAGCCTCTCTAAGTTGTTGGCCACTTCTAGTGGTGATTGCCTTACATTGCTCATGGCCATTTCCTCTTGCGACTTCAGTATCGCTAGGTAAACCTCCTTGCGGTCTAGTATTCAAATTTTGAGCAAACTGTCCGACTTGATTTTCCAATGATTTGATTGTCGCCTCTTGGTTTTGCAATCTCATCTCGGTCCTTTTAATAAAAGTATCAGTTCTTTTTATGAAGTTACTATTCTCAACCATATAAGATTCAGTTTTCATCATAAAAGCATTGAGAGAATTTTCCAAAGAACTAGATGTTGTCGGTTGTTGTTGCGGTAACTGTTGTCGTGGCATATTCTGATAGAATCCCGATGCTTGTGCATTCTGATTGTTATGGTTTAGAGCATTGTTAGGATTACTCCATGAAAAATTCGGGTGCTTCTTCCAAGCTGGATTGTATGTATTGGACATCACATTGTTGTTCCGATTGTAATTCCCCACATAGAAGCTGGATTCTGGATTCTGCATACATTCAGAAGAATCATGGTTATCACCACATAACTCACAAAAAGAATCCATTACCTTGACCTCATGTGTGTTGTTTGGTTTTTGCATGTTCTGGACCATCTTGGTTAAAGTGGCCAATTGTGCCAAAATTGAATCTGATGATCCTAGTTCATGTAGTGTGGCTTGGCGTCTAACTCCTCCTCTTCTAGTAGAGGGGAATTGATAATCATTCTTGGCCAGCCTGTTTAGGATATGCATTGCTTCCTCCGACGACTTATCTAAGAGTATGCCGTTTGCCGAGGCATCTAGCATCATCCTTGTTGGTGTATTCACGGCGTTGTAAAACATTGTTACTTGAGTCCACATCGAGAATCCGTGTAGGGGGCATTTGTGTAGAAGTTCTCTATATCGCTCCCAAGCCTCGTACATGGATTCATCATCTGCTTGCCGAATAAAGTAATGTCGTTACGAAGCTTATCAGTCAAATTTGTAGGATTAAACCGAGCAAGGAAATCACGACAAAGATCGGTCCAAGATGCTATTGATCCGACAGGAATGCTATTCAACCATGCTTTCGCCCTATCCCTCAGTGAATAGGGCAATAATCTTAATCGTAAGACATCGGGGGTGACTCCGTGTATTTTGAACGAGTTACAAATCTCGAGGAAAGATTTAAGATGTTGTCGTGCATCTTCAGTTGCTGAGCTGCCAAATTGACCAATTGTGCTGATCATATTAAACATTATCGGTTTCAACTTAAAGTGGTCGGCTTCAATTTCAGGTGCGACAACTCCTGGATTGAGTCCATCAAGATCTTCTTCAAGATAGTCTCGAATAGTTCTGTTTCATGCAAGAATCACTCCTCCTCCTGCTGGAACATCTTGATTCATATTGCCGTCTTGATTAGCCATTGCTACTCTTATCCTTCGTCTAAGTCTTTGTAAGGTTTGTTCGATTTCTGGATCAAAGGGATATTCTGATGTAATCGGTCTCGCCCTGGTCATATACCAATGCAAAACCAAAGTTTGTTAGCCCTTTGAATCTTAAACAAGAAAAGTAAAAAGAAAGTGCAAGAAAATAAAAACAAAGTCGCTATTGCCAATCCCCGGCAACGGCGCCAAAAACTTGTTGTGCATAATAAGTGCTACGCAATTGTGCAAGTATACACGTTGCAAGTTATAGTATAAAAGATATCGTCTCCATAGGGATTGGTGCCATTTCAAGAATCTAGTCTCTTGCACTGTAAAAAGTAAAAACACAAATAAAGGATTATAGGAGTTTAACTAATAACTAAACTAGAAGGCAATAAAGTAAAAGAATAAATGAGAACCAATGAGAGAGATAGGCCAGGTTATCGTGAGTTGAGGTGTGATAGCCGATTGGATCGTCTTGGTAAAAGAGTGCACGGGCAACTTGCACAACGGGGTTGCCTTGGCAACTAATCGATGGTTGCCTGGGTGACTAGTGGGCAACTACTTGGGCGTCTGGGCAGCAACCTTCAAGGTTCGGCAGAGCGTTCTTCAATGGTTTCTTCTTATCCCTAAGTCGAAACTCTAGCTACTTGTGCATGCCTTGATAATACATCCCTGAGTGAATCAAGGGTGAACAACCAATCTTGCACTCCTCTTAGCCGTTGAAATCCTTGACTTATTCCTAAGCCGTATTAATCCTCACCATCAATAGATTGAATAAAGATCATATTCATTCGTTTCTTAAATCTAACTCTCCCGATATTAGATAAATAGATGAAGTCACGATATCGTCTCCCAATTCACTCGCAAACAAGAATAAGAACCAAGAATGAATAAACCTTGAATAGAAAAGTGCAAACTCTTATTACCTAAACAAAAACCAATAGTTTCTCACAACCACAAAACACAATAACCATAGCCAAATAGATTTAGTTCATGGTTAGGTTCCAAAGAAACACAAGATAAATAATCCCTAGCATGAACCTAATTGAACAAGAAAGAAAAAGATGAAGAAGGAATATTGTCGAAATTCTCCTTGCCCTAGATGCTTGTCGAAAATTCTCTCATCTTGCTCCCCCTATGAGTTGTTGAAATTCCCATCTAATTTATAGGGCTAGGTCAAAGTCTTTCTTTGAGGAGGAAGTTAAGTTGGAATTAAGTTATCTTTAAAGAATATAATTCTTTATTATAATTATATTCCTACTAGAACTTCTCCTATCTTCTTGGAATTTAATTCTTCTTTAATTTGTTCACGGAAATTAAATTCCTTTGGGATTAGGCCTTGCTCCACGTCATCTTGGGCTTGTCTAGTCATCAATTTCGACTACCATATCACCTTTGTTCTTTGTCAACAATTACCCTGGCAATTGGCTCGGCGTCTCCTTCATGTATTGCCCTGGCAGCTAGCTCGACATCTCTTTCATGTATTGCCCTGGCAACTAGCTCTAGCCTTGATTTGGCAAGTGATCCTGCACATACACACAAAACACACCAAAGCAGCATCTTTTCCCACAAAAACTACCAAGTTATGTAATCAAGCTCAACGATGGAAGGAAACATGGATTAATGCATGAATGGCTAATTATGCAACTAATATGAGCCTAAGTCTAACAATAATATGAGTAAAAAGGGTAAGAAAAATAGTACTTTTGAACACTTATCAATCTCCTCCAATAAAGGTCTACTCTTTCTGGTGGAATGCCCTGGTGCCCCCATGTGGAATTCACATGTGCTACTTGAGGCGAAGCTATGGGAAAATGGATTAGGTGTGATCTTCATCGGTCTAGGAGTAAGATAGCGACCTTCTACCAAATGAGGCCATATGTATGAGATGGATACTCCGAACACTTCCAAATTTGCACTCGTTCGAGGAATTTTCCTTGATGACTCCAAAGTGTCTGTCTGTCTTCTTCTTTTACGGCCACAAGAACCTTCGAGGTGACACTCATTTACTTCTTTGTCTTCATCTGCCTTTTCTTTAGTTTGGTCCTTAGACTTAGACCCTAATTTTCCTTCTTGGATTACGTATTCTTTTCTCTCTCCAATCATCATAAAATCCTTAAATCTGCTTCTTAATCTCTCTAACATCATATTGAGGAAAGGAAAGGGAAGTGCTGCATGGAACAGGGGAGTCAGCTCTTCTTATGCTATAGAAGGCTGAGCATGGGTTGCCAAACATCGCCACCTTAGTGCATACTCCTTGAAGCTTTCATTTGGTCTCATCTTCTCGTTCTGAAGAAACTGTCGACAGGGCTCTAAGTTTAAAGCATATCTATACTGACTCAAGAAGGCATTAACAAGGCTCAAACAGTTATACCATATTGCTGCAGGTCCTGTCAGGCTATCGTGGTAGTAGTGGATCAACAACTTTTTATTCTTCATGTATCCCTCCATTTTCCTGCATAACATGGGCAAGTGAACCTTCGGGCAGCTAGTTTCATCATACATCGCAAATCTGGGAATCTTGAAACCCGGAGAAATGACCAAATCAAGGACTAGGCAGAGTTCCCTCGTATTGAAAACATCTATTTTTCTTTTTTTCTTTAGCTCCTTCTCGATTCTTTCTTTTAGCAGGTCAAGCCTCGACTCCTTAGTTCTTTCCATTTTCTCACTGCCATCGAACCCCAGAAATTAAATGATGAAGTGCCATGCAATGAAAAAATCATTAAACAATGCAAAGGATGTGATGCAAATGTAATGCATGAATGCAATAAGGTATTGATTCCGCAAGTGATTTGTCCCCATAGAACATCTTTCATTAAGACCAAAAGCTTTCATTACATCCGGTATTAGGAGTTTACAAATAACGGTAAGCTCTAGCTCCTAATTTCTTGACCTCATCGCGGTCCAGCATTGGATCCATATTTTGGCTTATCGGTGTTGCTGCATCAGCTAAATCTGCTACCTATTGGGCCACTTGTCGCGCTTGAGTCATAACAATCTTCATGTCTTTGTCTTTCTCCTGTATTTTTTGCTCAACCTTTTGTAGCTTGACAGTTACTTCTTTGAAACTTTCATACCCGGCCCTCTTGTACGCTTCAGCACGAATCTCGTTGGTACGTAAAGAAGTCTTGAGCCTTTCTATCTGTTCTTTGAGTGCTGCATTTTCCATTTGAAGGGCTTTAAATTCCTCCCTTTTCTGATGCAGACTTGATTTCAGGATCTCATCTATACCCAGACTACTTTCCAACTCACTTTGGAGGATGTCACGTTGGCCTTCAGCTTCTGTGACAATGATCTGGCTTTACTTTTACTAGTCTTGCATTTCTGCTTCCAACGTTCTAAATCGTTCTTCAGCTGAATCATGCCATTAACCCATTCTTCAGAGGTGTCCCCCAGACCAGCATTCTTGAATTCAAAGTGCAACTTCTGGTACTCGTCTTGTATACTCTTCAATTTTTTGTTCAGATCATACCTCTCCTGCTTGAGCTGGCCGTACTCGAATGCAAATTCATCTTCTGAGATGCTTTTACTTTCGACTCCTGAATTTGTCTTACTTGAGTGACCCACTTCTGTGTTATCCGAGCCTTGGACTGGGCACTAACTCCTTTTCGACTTTGCCCCTCAGGCAATGGCTGGCTCATTGTAGAATCGGGGTTGTCTGTCTTCGAAACCCAAAACTCCCATCTTGATAAGATCTTGAACTCTATTCTTCAGGGCTCCGCAGTTCTCAGTGTGATGACCTGAACCCCCTACGTGGTAGCTGTACCAGATACGACTGTTGTAACCCTTCGGATAAGGAATCTTCTTTGGTACAGACTTCACCGGTATGATAATATTCCTTTCAAAGAGCAAAGGAAGTAGCTCGGTGTATCTCATAGGTCTAGGAAAATGCCTATTTACGTCATTTGATTCTCGGGCTTCTCCTAGTCTTGCCTCTGTTTCCTGGGTATCTGCCCTAGATATGCCACCTGTCTGTTTCTTGAGATTGATTACAAAAGGATTCAACTTGTTGTATTTAACGGTGTTGTCTATCTTAACATTCTGGTCCTTGATCGATTCTTCTCTAAGTTCGAAATGCTACTTACCTTTCATCATAGTGTTTATCTGGTTTATCATCTCAGCCATTTGCTTCTTTAACTCTTGTACTCCTCATCGCTCGTTACCAGAACTGACACTGCTTGCCGAATCTGACTTGGAGTCTCTGAACGATCCTTCTTCTATTGTCCCTGATCTAGCCTCGAGATGGAACTCTAGAATCGAACCCCCTACCGTCAGATCAAAGAACCCTTGGTCCATCATGGGAGAAACCACTCGGGAATCAATACCTTATGTAATGTGAATGCAATGATATATGCAAAAACAAAACAAAAAAGAAAACGAGCCAGTACCGGATAAAATAAATAAATACATAAATAAAGGGCAAATTAAATAAGATAAACACACAAAACAACCCTATTTACATCTCGTCTAAAACACCTAGGTTATCCGCACGGCTCTAAAAAGGGTGGGCATTTTATGTTCTCTACATGCAGTGTTAGGGCTAGGAGGTACCCGAATTGTCCTTGTTGTCCCCTACTAAGGGTAGCAAGGCCCCCGATCATCACCCATTATAGGCTCCTTTCAACCGGGTTTAATTTAGGGGTACCCATTCGTTTATGCCCCTACGAAGGAACAATATACTCACGAAAGCATAAGGTACTCGAGCCCCGAAGGTACTTTGCTAGGCCTATACGGAGGAACGATATCCTCACAAAAGCACTAGCGTTTTTCCCCCACTTAAAAAAGGACGGGTTTATATGCCAAATTTTAAATGTGTTAAAATAAACGCGCAATTGCAACCAAATGTTAATTTAATAGTCACTTTAACCCGAAACTTCCGATATTAATAAAGCGGTAATTATTTAAAAAGCTTGACTCTCTTTTGTTTTAGAAAAACAAAAAAAATGGTCCCCAGCGGAGTCGCCACCTGTAGCGATCTCTTCTACGCGTTGTTTCGCTAAAAAAACGGGTTTCAAGGTGTTTGGGGTCTTTCAGGCATTTTTAAAAAAAATTTGTAGGGCTTTAGAAAAACCGTATTTTATTTAAAAATAGAGTCGCCACTGGCCACTGAGGTAGGCCGGGCACCATAAAACTAGAGACTTTTAAAAAAACCGTAATTATTAAAGTACCAATGTTGGGCAAATAATTACCACTATAACACCCCGAATTTTTGCCCTAAATTTAAAACCCTGATTTTTAGATCCCTAAATTCTAAACCCTAGAAATTGGGAATTTAAATATGAAACCCTAATTAGGAAATTTGAGAATTAATTGAATTTTAAATAATTTTAGTGACCTTTTTATAAAGAATTGATATTAGGTACCTACTATATGAACCCTAGAAAAGAACAAGGGCTTACCTTGTAATTTAACCAAAGATTTGTTTATATATACATGTTAGGATCAATTTGTTTTCTTCACCTCTGTCGCACTTTCTCCCTTTCTCAATCTGTTCGAAATGCATCCCCTTGCTATTTTTTATTTAATTCGATCAAACCCTGTTGAGTCTCTGGCACCGCTTAATTCAACAATGCATTCGGTTGATTTGAAGATCAACTACTCGAATCAGATAAGTATTTATTAATTTTTTTTAGATTAGTATTTAGGAATAATTTCTTAATCGTCGGATTATTCTCATAGGTACCAATACAGCTAGACCCGTACTTTTGATTATGAGAGACTCGTCATTCAATAGGTTGAGTTTGCTTCGGCTAAGGTCTGTTTTCTTCCTGTGCTATAAATAAATAAATTTTATATGGTTTTACACCTTGTTTGATTATGATTTGCATTATGGCTTGTATGGTTGACATCATATGCATACGATTTTAGAATGTGTTTTAATTATGATTTATAAATTATTTGATTTACGAAATATTGGATTTACGGAACTATGATCTACGGAATTATGGACTATGATTTATAGATTTATGACGTATGTTTATGGAATATCGGATTTATGGAATTGTGTTTATGAAATTTGAGTTTTAAACATCATATGATTTATAGATTTATGACGTATGTTTATGGAATATCGGATGTATGAGCATAGGTTGGGATTTGTACGGAGGAAATTTAGTGGTTTCACCCCACTTCGGATTGGCGGACGTAGGGAGGAGATTATGGGAACCTTCCTTATCTTTGGCGGACGTAGTTGGGGTGCATTACATTACGCTTGTGATATTGTACCATTGTTTTATGTTTTAAAGAAACTTGAGAAAATATTACTTTGATTTATGACTATGGCTTTTTTGCGCTTTAGAGACACACTAAGCTCTTTAGCTTACTCCCCCATAGTTTCCTCTTACATATATCTTTGGACTCTAGGCGGCGCGGTACTTGGAGGATCTCACATTTTATCTGGTTATTTTATTATTCAGTTTGAAACTATTTTTAGTTATCCACAGATTATTATTTTCAGACATTGATGTAATTTCATACTTTGAGACTAATTATGTTTTGGGATTATTTTTGGCATTCATTTATTGTGGCTTTATTTCAGAGATTTTATTTAAATATTCTAATATTAATTATGATTTTTGTATTTTTATCATTAGGAGATATTTATTATATTATAGTTATATATATATTCTTTCTAAATTAAAGTATAATTTTAAAATTTGTTTTCTTGAGGGAAAAGTTTTCAAACGTGACTTCCTAGAATCAATTTATTTCTTCTGGGTCGGGTCTAGGGGGTTATATTTAGTAGTATCAGAGCTAAGTTCAACCCTCGGACTGTGAGGCTCACAATAATTGTTTTCAAAATATTTTCATATTTTGCATGCATTTGAAATGTTTTGGGATAAATGGGACTTTTCTGAAAACTTACTACGGTTTTGCTTGATTCTTACTGAATTACTTTCAACGTGTTTTAAATCCGATACTCCAGTACCAAATTTAGTTTTAGTAATGGTTGCCCTTATACATAGATTTTACTATGCCACCTAGTAGGAGTTTTAGACTTGAGTATGTTTTATATGGATTCAGACTTAGAAGGAGTGAGTACTCGTTAGTAATGACTATCACTCAAGACCTAGAATTTCTCGTAAGTTATTCCCCTTGTGATATCGATAAGGATAATTCTGAACCACATGAATCCTTAAGCTATGTTCTTTTGAGTAACCATTATAGATCATAATTGGAATTCTGATCAAGGACCCGAACTTCAATTAATCGAACAAATGATCGTGACAGTACACATTCCTATGAATTTAAAATCAAAGCCACTTTTAAAACTGTCTATGTCGTCATCTGTGACATGAACATTTGTATTTATGTGAATATGTCGTTAAGTCCGAAAATTTCGAAGACGAATTTTTTTTAAGGGTGGGAGAGTTGTAACACCCCGAATTTTTGCCCCAGATTTAAAACCCTAATTTTGAAATCCCTAAATTCAAAACCCTAGAAATTGGGAATTTAAATATGAAACCCTATTAGGAAATTTGGGAGTTAATTGAATTTTAAATAAATTTAGTGACCTTTTTTATAAAGAATTGATATTAGGTACCTACTATATGAAGCCTAGAAAAGAACAAGGGCTTACCTTGTAATTTAACCAAAGATTTGTTTATATATACAAGTTAGGATCAATTTGTTTCTTCACCTCTGCCGCACTTTCTCCCTTTCTCAATCTGTTCGAAACGCATCCCCTTGCCATTTTTTATTTAATTCGATCAAACCCCGCTGAGTCTCTGGCACCGCTCAATTCAACTATGCATTCGGTTGATTTGAAGATCAACTATTCGAATCAGATAAGTGTTTATTAAATTTTGTTAGATTAGTATTTAGGAATAATTTCTTAATCGTATGATTTTTCTCATAGGTACCAATACAGCTGGACACCTTACTTTTGATTATGAGAGACTCGTCATTCAGTAGGTTGAGTTTGCTTCGGCTAAGGTGTGTTTTCTTCCCGTCCTATAAATAAATAAATTTTATATCGTTTTACACCTTGTTTGATTATGATTTGCATTATGGCTTGTATGGTTGACACCATATGCATACGATTTTAGAATGTGTTTTAATTATGATTTATAAAATATTTGACTTACGAAATATTGGATTTATGAAACTATGATCTACGAAATTATGGACTATGAATTAAGAATTTATGACGTATGTTTATGGAATATCGGATTTATGGAATTGTGTTTATGAAATTTGAGTTTTAAACATCATACATGTATGAGCATAGGTTGGGATTTGTACGGAGGAAGTTCAGTGGTTTCACCCTTGGGTTGAATTCTACTTCGGATTGGCGGACGTAGGGAGGAGGTTATGGGAACCTTCCTCATCTTTGGCGGACGTAGTTGGGGTGCATTCCATTATGCTTGTGATATTGTACCATTGTTTTATGTTTTAAAGAAACTTGAGAAAATATTACTTTATTTTACGACTATGGTTTTCTTGCACTTTAGAGACACACTAAGCTCTTTAGCTTACTCCCCCATAGTTTCCTCTTACAGATATCTTTGGACTTTAGGTGGCACGGTACTTGGAGGATCTCACATTTTATCTTGTTATTTTATTATTCAGTTTGAAACTATATTTAGTTATCCAGATTATTATTTTGAGACATTGATGTAATTTCATACTTTGAGACTAATTATGTTTTGGGATTATTTTTGGCATTCATTTATCGTGGTTTTATTTCAAATATTTTATTTAAATATTCGAATATTAATTATGATTTTTGTATTTTATCATTATGAGATATTTATTAAATTATAGTTATATAGATATATTCTTTCTAAATTAAAGTATAATTTTAAATTTTGTTTTCTTGAGGTAAAAGTTTTCAAACGTGACTTCCTAGATTTGACCTATTTCTTCTGGGTCGTGTCTAGGGGGTTATATTTAGTGGTATCAAAGCTAAGTTCAACCCTCGGACTGTGAGGCTCACAATAATTGTTTTCAAAATATTTTCATTTTTTGCATGTATCTGAAATATTTTGGGATAAATGGGAATTTTCTGAAAACTTACTACGGTTTTGCTTGATTCATACTAAATTACTTTCAACGTGTTTTAAATCTAAGACTCCAATACCAAATTTAGTTTTAGTAATGGTTGCCCTTATATGTAGATTTTACTATGCCACCTAGTAGAAGTTTTAGCCTTGAGTATGTTTCATATCGTTAAGTCTGAAAATTTCGAGGACGAATTTTTTTTTAAGGGTGGAGAGTTGTAACACCCCGAATTTTTGCCCCAGATTTAAAACCCTAATTTTGAAATCCCTAAATTCAAAACCCTAGAAATTGGGAATTTAAATATGAAACCCTATTAAGAAATTTGGGAGTTAATTGAATTTTAAATAAGTTTAGTGACCTTTTTATAAAGAATTGATATTAGGTACCTAATATATGAACCCTAGAAAAAAATAAGGGCTTACCTTGTAATTTAACCAAAGATTTGTTTATATATACAAGTTAGGATCAATTTGTTTTCTTCACCTCTGTCGCACTTTCTCCCTTTCTCAATCTGCTCGAAACGCATCCCCTTGCTATTTTTTTTATTTAATTCGATCAGACCCCGCTGAGTCTCTAGCGCGGCTCAATTCAACTATGCATTCTATTGATTTGAAGATCAACTATTTGTAGCGATGTCTTTCTTTTTATCGCTAAAAAAACGAGCGTGGTTTTTTGAGGTGTTTGAAAAGGTGTTTGTGATACTTTTGGATATAAAATATTTATTCCGTGGGGTTTTTAAAAAACCGCATTTTAAAAAATGGAGTCGCCACCGGCCACTTAGGTAGGCCGGACACCGTAAAACCAGAGATTCAAAAAGATTGGGTTCGGGAGTCGGTTACGGATGGGGAAGGATTAGCACCCCACACCGCCCAAAACTGGTACTTTAATAATTACCGCTTTATTAATATTGGACTTTCCGGATTAGAGTGACAATTATTTTAAAATTCGGTCATAATTGCAAAAAAAATTTAAGGGCCCCGTTATCCGAGAATAAACGCCCAACCACTATCACTACGCCTGATACTGGCCCCGTTTACGCTCGGATAAAAGGGCACCGCATTAACAATTTATATCTCGATATGCAATCTTAGTGGCAAAAATATAAAACATGGCAAAATATTTAAATGCAATAAATATTGACATAACAGAATACTAATCTAACATAAATAATATACTAGACTAAAACATGCATATATACATATTAATCTAAATAATAGATAAAAACAACTTTAACAAGTCAGAATAACAAGGCAGGAATAATTACGTATATAGACGAACAAATATTTCAAAAAGACATACATGCTAGTAATAAAACATATTTCAACATATATGGAACAATATATTATACATAAAAGAAGACACATTAACACGTAACCTAAAAGCCAAGAAAACATACAATACGTACAAAAATACAAGAACATGCCGTTTACGAGTCAAATAGAACATAACATGCTTTAATACGAATAACCGGATAAAAAATACATAACTATCGTAAGCTTAATACACATATACATTTAAACATAAAATACGAGGCATATACGAGGGACATAAAATAAAACAATAGAATACATCAACATATACGATTATAATACGAACATGAGTATTTACAAAGAAACATGACTGAAATGAAAGAAAAATAAAAGTCAGTGGTAGAAATTAAAGAACAATAATATGTAATTTAGGGACGAAAATGCGAAACAAACAGAACCTAAAAGGATCAGAACTGTAATTAGACCAAGGGGCAAACCCAAAATGAAAAGTTCAAAAACGCGGGATGGCTAAAGGCGTAATTTTACCATTTAAAAATTGATTCAGTGTAATTTAGGGACTAGATTGTAAGCTTTTGAAATATCAGGGGGACTGGGATTGTAATTATACCATGTGGCGAGACAAAAATGAAAATATTGGAAACGCGGGGGATTAAGTGTGTGATTTACCCATTTCACGAAATAATAATGACTATAAAAGCCCTCTTTTTAGGCCGAAATCAAATTTTCAGCCATTTGTTTCATTTTCAGTTTTCATACCTCAAACCTCGTTCTTATTTTTCTCTCAAATATCCCCCATGAAACCCAGAATCCGGCGGCCGGCCGCCGTGTTCTCCGCCGCTAACCGGTGCCGATGAGCCTCCAAAATACACCGAAATGACCCCCGTTTCACCCTCGATATGAATCCGTGGTTGGATTCAGAGGATACACCCCTATTTGCCCTAGATCTAGGAAATACGAACAAAAAAAAAGCACTTTTAACCAAAAACAAAACTACAAAGGGGCCTTCCCCTTCCTCCAGTTCACCATCTCTGGCTTGGGGAAGCAGAAAGGCTTGTCACTGAGGAAGGGAGACCCACGGACGGCGACGGTAAGACCTCTCCTTTCTCTCTCTCTTTTTTTTTTGTTTATCCCTTTTGTATATGCATGCAAGAAAACAAATAAGAAAAGGAAACAACCGTTTACCACTGAACTGACTTTCGATTATCACTTGACTGGTTACAACTTTTGCTTTTTTTGTTACAAGATCTCTGTTCTCTCCCATGTTTTTCTTTTTGTTTACCACCTCTCTGTTACAACTCTCTTTTGTTATCACCCTCTCTGTTACAACTCTCGTTTTTTTATATCCTTCTTTGTTTTGTACAAGTTGTAACTTGCTTTTTCAGATCTGGACTGACAACTTGTTGCTTGTTGTATTTGGCATGTTCTGAGCACAGTGGTTGAATATCGGCATGGTGGCGGTATGAGTGTTCTGCCAGCGGCCAGACGCGTTCTCGGCCGTTAGATCAGATCTGATCTAACGGTTGAGATGGCTTGAAGGACGAACGGCCTGGATGAAGCCTCGATTTGATGAGACGGCTGTAGATCTTGCCACGTGGAGCTCCGCAGTCGAGGAGTTAGAACGCGTGGATCTTACGCGCGCGTGGGATATCAAAGCGTCCGCGCGTGGACCACACGCGCGCGTGGCACTCGAACGGTCCATACGTGTGGAACACGCGGCTGGCAGATATTTTTGACTTCTTGGTTGGATCGTGGCCGTTGGATCAGATCTTGATCCAACGGCCCACAGTCACCTGCACACAATAATTGTAATTAAATAGGGTTTGGGTTTGGGCCTTGTAATGATATTTGGACTTGGACTGTAATTTTTATTTGGATTTAATATACTTAATTTTTTTTTTGGATTTCATTTTATATCAGCCCATTAATAATAATATAATTAGTATAGCAATACACATACATACGCAAACGTATACTTATATTATACAAACATTAATTAATATAACATTCTAGCATACGTACGTATAATCATACATATAATTGACTTAACATCTATACACATTAAACAAATACACTCGTACTAAATATATACGTACGCGACATACATACACCTTTAATACGTATACATACATAGCTTATAATATACATGCACACCACACCTTATATATATATTAGTAATACTCATGCAAACAATAAACATATAATATAATAAATATACATGCAACACTAATATGTATTTACAGGTAAAAATGAGTGATTACAATGGGGTCATGTTGCTTATTGTTGAGGTTATCTCATGTGTTGGAGGGGTTCCTTGATGTGTTTCATGTGATGATGTTACGAAGGTATCGGTTGGATTCCTTGCATGTTGTATCGGTGTAAGGCATTGTGTTGAGATTTGAGTTATCTTGTGTGAAGGACCTGATGGAGATCTTTGTTGCCGGCGATAGAGTTCTGGGTGGTACATTGGTTGGCCTTGTTAAGGTGTTGCGGAGACACCACAGTGTTAGGAAGCCGCGTACGAATGTAAGTCGGAGATGTGGGAGCAGTTTCTGCTTTTGTTTCTTTCGGGTAAATTTCGGGGACAAAATTTCTTAAGTGGGGGAGAGTTTTAATGCCCCGATTTTGGGCCTAGTGGTTTTGAGGTTTGTTAGACGGTCCGGTGGACCGGGTTAGAAATTAGAGTCAGATTCAGGACCGTATATTTTTTGGTAAGATAAAAATATGGAAAATGGTTAAAAATCATGTTTTAATATATGATTAATATTGGTGGAATCAATTTTGGAAAATGAGATTTGGAGGTATGACATTTTGGCTAGAGACCAAAATGCAATGTTTGAAAACTGTTTTTAAAGTGACTAAAATGAAAAGGGTCAAATTCTTAGAATCCTTAAGGAGCTAATTTACCAAGTTTTTACTGGTGATTTCTCCCTTCAATTAAATCATTTTAACATGTGTTTTAAAAGTTAATTAAAAGGGATTTTAGATATTAAAGTTAGTTATTTGGTTCTAATGAAAATTGACGTAACTTTTCTCTCAACTTTTCTCTCCACTTCTTTTCTGCCAAACACCCAAGTTTTCATAAAAAACCAGAGGTGAGGGATCCTTTTTACTTAGATTCTTGATCTACAATTGATTATTTGACTTTGATTTACAAAACCTTATTGAAATCTTGTGTTTTCCTAGCTTTAAACAAGCCAATTGAGGGAGAAATCACACAATAGGGGTAAGGTCCGTGATCTCCTCTATTGAATGGTTCTTTATTGATATTCCCAAGTATTTGATCCTTGATTTATGGTTTATAATCTGATTTTGTGTTTTTTATATTGAATTAATTAATTTAATTGGGTAAAATTGATGAAATAGCAAATGAACCGAATTGGATATGTTTTCCAGTAATTAAGATTGATTTTAAACATATTATGGATGTATAATAATGTTGATAAGTCGTTTTTAACAATGGAATCCTGAAACTCTTGAATCTCTAATTGTTTTGGTTGTTAGAATTGTGTTTTTGTGGAGTTGTGGTGGCTGCTTGGTTGCTGTAGGTGTTAGGTTGTTTTGATTATGTTTTTAGATGTTATTTGATGATAAAAGTGATGTTAGATTGATAGGTTGTGGCTGGGTTGTGTTTGGAAAGGATTAGATGGTGTTTTCGGTTGTTGTGATTGGGTAATTGTGAGGTGAATGTGTGAATCCGTGAGGATCTATTGTTGCAGTGTTTTAAATGCATGAAGATGCATTAATCCTCTGTTGCAATGTGGTTAAAATAGGGGAGATGGATCCGGAAGTGATCGGGGAAGCTTTGGAGGCTTCGGACGCTTGTTTTCGCGTCAGCAAATTGAGGTTTCGTGTATCGATGAGTGAAAACGTGGTTTAAAGCGTTTTGATGTTTTGGAACAAAGTTTTGGGGAGTTATGGTAGAGCTTGAAACGCTTACCTAGACTCAGAAGTAAGTATAAAGTGGTTTTCTCCCTCGGTCGTGCTAGTTTGAAATGGTTTTATGCACTTGTTCTAATTTGCATGTTACCTATTGTTTAAGCATGTTTTAAAGTATTTGATATACTGTTTTTAAGCATGAAATGCTGAAGGATGCACATGGTAAGTGATCCTTGTAAGTATGTGGTTTATACTTGTGTTTTAAAGCATGGTTGTTGCTTTGGAAATGGCATGGTTTAATGCTTGTTAAAAACAGTGAGGTAAATGTTATTGGGTTAATTATTTTGGCAAGTGATGTGGTTTTAAAATTGTTATCGGATATAGTTGGCCAGCCATAGGATTGAGTGCACTGTAAAATAAGTCATCTTGGATGTTAAGGGGTTTATATTGTGTACCGAATACTCCATCCAAGTACTCTAACGGTAGAGGGGTTTAACGGTACCAAATACTCCCGTTAGTGGGGTTAAGCATCTAACCGATGAGAGGGATGGGTTTCCTTGTGGGTTGTTATTGTACCTGGTTGTTATTGTACCGCGATTGTGATTGTATCGCTATTCTGGTTGAGATGGCTTGAAGTGTTGGGTTAACACTTGTTGAATCCGTGTATCTGATGAACTCTTTTGTTAATGGACTTGATACTGATCACTTGTAAGCCAATATAATTGTTAATGTATCATTGAAATGTCTTATGCTGTATAATGTGATTTATACATGTTTCTCCTTAAGCTTTGCATTTGGTAGTAATGCATGGGAAGGCTTAAGTGGAGGGTTAGCAATGGGATTTGCTGTTGATTAATGATACATGTAGCATATGGTTTATTATGCTAGTTTTAATAATATAAAGTGCTTGCTTTAAAAAGGGGCATGATGATGATGTTAAATAAATGGTTTTAAATGCATTGATGGTGGTTGTTTTTAGCATTCCTCACTAAGCCTTGTGTGCTTAAGCTCTTGTTGTCCATCAATGCAGATAATTGAGGTCTTGGAAGGCAGCAAGAAGCAAGGGGACCTTGGCAAGACTTGTTTCCAAAGTATGTCTTGGTTTAGACTATAATGAATAAGGGCAATGAGGACCTATTGTGTTTTGGGAGATGTCTTGTGGAACTCCCTGTTTGAGCATATTTCTTTAGTTGCTCTTGGGTTGTAAATGGCCTTTAAAGTTTGTTTTGATGCTGGTGTACCTTTTTGACATGTTGATTGAATGTACATTAGGAAGCATGCCTATAGATTCTCTTTTGATGCTTGATACTTGTTGTGCTGTAGGAATGAAGTTGCTAGTTGGTTTGTGATACGTATGGCATGTTGGTATGGTGTTATAAGCATGTTGGATGGTTTGAGAATATTTTTGAGATGAAAAAACAGCAAATTGTGGCATTACAGGTCCAGGCGTACCGATACGCGGGGGACCATATCGGTACGGTTAGGCATTTTCTGGCCTGAGAGATCGGTACGCGTAAGGGAGTACCGGTACGCCTAGGTGATTTTTGGTCTGGCGTACCGATACTGGTAATGGTGTATCGGAACACGTTCTAGCCTCTGGAATTTCATTTTTTTCAATCCAACCCCGTGTACCGATACCCATATAAGCGTATCGGTACGTATATTAAAAAGATTCAAAAATTAGATAAGTTCGTTATAGCGTATCGATACCTGCCGTGGTGTATCAGTACAAGCATTTTATGTGTATCGGTACGGTGACACACGTACTGATACCCGAGGCCGTGTTTTGTAATATTAGCTTGGCAGTTTAGCTTTCATTGCATTTTAGTCCCTGAAACTTGTCCATGTGATTGTATGAGCTTGAATAATCAAATTGAGATGAAATTTGAGATGAATGTTCCGAACCTGACTAATTAAAGATTGGTATTTTAAAAAGTGGCTTAAATTCTGCAAATTTCCTGTATTTGCAATTTGGTCCTTAAATTGCAAATGTGATCAATTGGATGTCAAAATGATGCCCGATTGAGTAGGGGTTATACATGAGTGTTGCATGTACACGTAGGATTAATAATTGGCATCTAGACAAGATAAAAAGAAAAAAAAGACTGGGTTTCGATGTAACTCTCCAGTTTGCTTCGGCAAACCTAATGTAGCTTCCTTAGATTGGTCTGGCGGCTAGACCGGGTTAATGGGGTTACAATAAATTCATTCTAAGAGAAAGAATCATATGAGATTATGTTTGAATCGTTAGAAGACAAGTGTTGTAATTGTTAAGTGTTGTGAGAGATTAGAGTAGCGCAACGAAAATTATTTGAGTTCTTGAAAGAGTTATTTAAGCTTCAACATCTTCGTTGATTTATGGATACAAATTTTAAGGATGAAATTTCTTTTAAGGAGGGGAGAGTTGTAACGACCCTATTTTTGGGGTTAGAAAATCGGGTCTCAAACTCGGGTTATGGGCCTTTATGTTGGGAATCTAAATTAAGAATAATTAATTTAGGCCTAGAGGCAAAAATAAAGAATGAGAAGCTGTGCTTTTATTAAATTAGTTTCTCATTTTTATTGAAGATATGAGGTTTTGAAATTTAAATAGTGGAAGAAAGGGATAAAGTGAGAAAAGGGAAAAAGTAAAAAGTGGATAGAGAGAGAAGAGAGAAGAGAAAATGAGAGAAAGTTAAAGGGGTTTATCTCGCCGAACTCATCTCGGCCATTGTGTTTATCTCGCCGAGATGAGTTTTCCGATATGAACGACGTCATCATCGGGGCCGTCGTCTGAGGGGGTAAGAGAAAATAAGTTTTAGATTTTCCAGTTAAAGAGGTTAGAGTGCTCAAAAAGTAAAACTGAGGCTACCATCGTGTTCACCTGTGTCAAGAGAGTCAAAAAGAAGCTTCGTCATTACTGTCTAGCCATCGAAAGCCACCGCACGCGCCACATGTGTCATCGCCTGCGTGTAGAGGACATTTGACCGAGTTGGGTTTGTTATAACACAGCTGGATCTAGCCGTTAGGCTGAGCTGAGCTGACCCAAGTCGAGGACTGAGTCGGCCTACCATCCACCGTACCGTCAGCTGTCGTTGACCACCATAGACCGACGTTGGCCATTAACTTTTTCCAAGAGACCTTACTCGGGGGGTTTTCGACATTCTGAGTCTATTAGTGCAGTTTTTTTCCAAATTTAAACACGGTAAGATATTTTTACATGTTTATCCCTTAAAGTAGTTTAATAATGTGAAATAGCTTACATAGCCGTATTTGTTTTATCCGAGGAATTTGTAATCTCGAATATTGGATTTAAAGAGATGTTTGGAGGAGCTTGGTTGAAGATTACCGCTTTGGCTTGAGGTTAGTACACCTCAAACTCCTATTACTTCATGAGCATCATAAATGTGTTTGTTTTGCGTGTTAGTATCTGTAAAATAGGTAGACAATGAATATGCATGTTTGGAGACTGATAGTATAGGACTTGATATCTATGAGATGCTTGATGATGTCACGATTATGATAAGACTCATAGAGTCTCTAAAGACTGTGTAGGATCGTTTGAGATACTCGTATAATTACTTGATCGTTTGATTGATTGATAATCGTGATGCTTTGTATACTTGTTCAAATAGATTGACGTGATGTGATGAGAATTATGCTTAAGGGATAAGTACTCGTTTAAATGATTATGAAGCCGATAATTAATATTAATTGATTGAATGCGTTAGTAAACAAACACTAATGACTTTCATAAGCTTTAGGGAGTGAGTAAGGCCTCGTGAATCTCGAATTATGCTAAGACATTTAAGCTAGTGATTAGGGTTTTGGTATAGGCTTTAGCTGTACTGGTATGCTATTTAATATTGTGTCGGTATGGGTCGACCCGTATCGATACTTCAGAAAATGTGAGATTTCCAGTAAGTAATTTCTGTATCAGTACGTGTATGAGTACTGGTACCCAATGGTACCACATCGATACTCATGTTACGTACCTACTGAACAAGATAATCTACTATACTAATAAAAAGATGGAAATTAAAGTGGAATATTAATAAGGTAATATGGATTAATAGAGATAATTGATGAAGATGATTAATATACACTTCTATAATGTATTAATAAGTTGGTAATCTTAATTAGGTAACTTTTGGTATAGCAACCATAAGAGATCCTTAGTGGATCATATTATCTTGTGTGTCGTATGGTAGTCGTGTCTATACTATGTGTTGTATTGGATATTTCCCTGGTTGAGTCACCTTTAATTGTTAGGATCCGGATATCCAGTGGGCGAAAGAGTGTGTAGCAACACCATGTTTAAAGATTTCCAAATGTATAATCCTAACGCTTAGTGGTACCGACCTCATTCGAAGATGCTTGATGAGAGATTCTGAGCATGGGTGTATGATATTGATAATTAGTGGATGCGAGACTTACCCTAAAGAGTGTATGATCCTGATGCTTAGTGGACGAAAGCCTCAGCACAAATAGTGTATGATCCTGATGCTTAGTGGACGCAGGCCTTACTTAGATTGTATGATCCTGATGCTTAGTGGAATGGGGCCTCACTTCATATTTACGGTATAATGCTTATGTGCTATGTGAAGCTTATGCATTATTTCTTTGTTATGTATTTAGGCGACTGGTGGTAGCATCATGTGTTTATTTATCTCCCCTTATTGCTCGTACTAGCTTGCATGCTTATGTTTATGATTAGCATGAAGTATAGTAGAATATATGTATACCACTGAGCTTTGTAAGCTCATCGCTCAAAATCGTTGTTTTCGTGCGTAGGTTAATTGTCTGATCGTGGGATTAAGGAGCACTATCAGTACGAGATTCCAGCATGTGGTGATTTTTAGAGTACGATACTTGTGTTTAGTAGGCTGTGTATTCATAGGACCTTACGTGGTAGAGTCTGTAATTCTTATTTTTAAAATTGTATTAATCAAATCGAATATTTAAATGTTTTAAATTAAAGTGGAGCTCCTTTGTAACGATTTAAATTGTTTATCTATGTTTTCAACTATTGGATTTAATAATTTTTTGGAAAACACCTTGTTTGGGCTAAACCGAGTTGAGAATTTTTATGGAAACGAGTTGGGCTTAAGGCACAAATGTGACATCCGGGTTTAGGGTGTTACACGGTACTTTAGAGGACTTGTGGAGGCCATAATTCCCAAGATTTGGGAAAACTAGATTTTAGTCCCTTAAATTTTTAAAGCTTATGTGCATCATCATCACTAATCACAACAAGCGCGTAAAAGATTTTCTCAAGTCAAGAATTGTGTTCTCAAGTACCAAAATATTAGTAAAATTATAATTTTAAAAATAAATTATGAGTTTTCGTATTTTTTATTTTTTAAAATTTCTTTTGAAATTATTTCTTAAAAATATTAAAAAGTATCAAAATAAAGTTTTAGCTACAATCGAGGGGGTTAAATGAGATATTACCCGTCAATTCATGTGTTACCTCATCTCAATTAATGGAAGTAACAACGTGGTGCCCATTTTGTAATAAAATCAAAAGTTTAATGCTTTTTTGTAATTTTTAAAAGTTTAGCGATCAAAATAAATATTTTGAGATAGTTTGGTGACCATTTTTAACTTTATCCTAAATTTGATCATCATCGACGTTAAAAAACTTTTATTTTGGTCATGACGGTTAAACACTTAACAGGTCTAACTCAATTTAATTGGTCATAATATGAGATCCAATAAGACAATGACACTTGTCACCATTTAATTGACCGTAAATAAAAAATTAGAAGCCAAACTGTGATTCAAACTTGTTTCTCTCGAAACAAAACCAGCAATGTAGAACCGTTACACCTAACTAAAATATTTATTATATGATTGCAATAAATCATTTTGAGGTTAAGTAGACGATGAAGTTAATTATATTTATTTTATAAAAATATATTTATTCACGTAAATTAATATTGTAATTTTAATTTATGTTATAAATAATTATAACATTAACTAATATATTTTATAGCTATAATTTATATTACAATAAATGAATTTTATAAAAGTAAATGTGATTAACTTCATCTGTCAATCATATAATAAATATTTTAATGTGATGTAATGGTTATGCATAGGGGTTTGTTCTATGAAATTTTGGTTGGAATCCTAAAATCGACAGCTAATATTGAACTCATTTTTTTTAACTAATTACATGGTGTCGTGTGTTAGTGTCTTAATAGAGGTTTGGCCGCTTAAACACAATTTTTTTACGGTGGTGATTAAATTAATAATAGCGCTTTAAAAATTGATAACTTAATTGCAATACATTTTTAGCGACTAAATTTATAAAAAAATTTAAAATTGGGTGACCATTTGAGAATTTACCCCACATTTTTCCTGGAAAATATTATCGTAGAAAACATGAAAAATTTGTAAAGGATTTATATTCCATACATAACGGTGAAAAACAAAAAACTTTTACAAGTGTCTTGGTTTTATGGGTCAGGGTTAAATTTTAGGGTTTAAAGACTATGTATTTAGGTTTTGGGGTTTAGAATTTAAGGTTAATGATCAAAATTTTATGTTTTAGGGTTATAATTTAACGTTTAGAGAAATGGTTTAGAGTTTAGTTAATATGTTTAGAATTTAAATTTTAATTTATAAATTTTAAATTATAACCCCAATCCATAAAATTTAACCACTAAACTTAAACTGTTAATCTTTAAACTTTAAAACTAAAGCGCTTAAAAAAAATTTTATTTTGGTCGCTTGTGTTTCAAATAATTACCTAAATATTAGGGGAGAGAGAGGGATATGTAGTTTTCAGGTGAAAGGATCTATATAATCTGATGCGGTGGACCTTCTGGCTCCATTACTGGACCCCCAACGATCCAGTTCTCATTCTTTTCCTTCTCTGCCAAATATATATATACATACTTCATTTTTCTTTCTCCAAAACAGAAAGGCCAAGCAAATAATAATAATAAAAAAAGCATTAATGCAACGGTTCCCCGCCAAACACCTCCTTAGTTTACGACGCCCATAATTGACGATCCCTACTACGATGGTGGTGAAGACGACGGCCAATGACGTGGCCACCGAGAACAGGACGTGCGTCGTTCTCGGAGGCCGTGGATTCTTAGGGAGATCGCTCGTCGCCAGGCTACTTCGACTCGGCGGTTGGATCGTCCGAGTCGCCGATTCATCTTCTCACTCCCTGCTCACCGATCCTTCCCTCGCTTCCGACTCTCTCCTCTCCAATGCTTTTTGCTCCGGTCAAGCCTCCTTTTGCCATGTCGACGTTCGCGATACATCTCAAATCATCAAAGGTAAAACCATATTATTCACATATATATACATGTAGGTATGTTTGTATGTTTAAACGCAAATATACGTTCAATATGCGTTAATATAATTTTTATACGTTCAAATTAGGGTGCTTTTAAGTTTGTTTTAGCTGAGAGTTAATCCAGTCTTAGCTGAACATTATTGTCTGAATTTACTTAAAATTTGCAAGAGCCCCCCGAGGTTTCCTTGATCCTTGCCTTTAAGTAAAAGCATATTCATTGTTGATTTAAAATGAAAATGATAAAAAAGTACCACAATTAGTCTAAAGGAATCATTTATTTTACTACCAAAAGAAATTGTTTGCATATATGCATTTGCAAAAAAGTTGTTTGCTTTTAATTTCAAACACGTTTTGGTTTTTTCTTTGGGGAAAAACTTACTAGTTTTACGTTGTCCTTTCTTAATTGAAATGGGGAACTTTTTATTTTACTAGAAAGTTGAAGTAAAATGGAAAATGCTAAAAAATATGTCTTTTCCTCAGAGATTAGTATTGACAGGATGGATTAAGTTTAGCTGGAAAGAATGGGAATTAGGGTGTATGGTACCGATATTTTGTTCCTAAGAAACCATACATATTGTGATAATTGAAAACTTGAAAAAAATGCTAGAGCTTAATCAATTTTTTCTTCTTCTTCCTTTTCTTTTTTAAATTTTCCTTTACGAACTCATTGGGGAAATGAACTCATGGAATTGGTATTGTTTGGTTGCAAGAATATTAGCTAAAATATAGTAGTACCTCAATTATCTTTGTTAAGAAGCTGAATGGTTTTGAGGTAATGAGGAAATAAATTGAATTCATAATCTAATATTTTTAGTCTCATTTTCAAATTTGAAATTTCCTTGCAACATTGAAAATGTTTGAGAATTGACTCCGTCTTGACAATGCACCACTTGCAGTAACTAAAGGTGCAGATGTTGTATTTTACATGGAGTCGACTGATTTAGACATTCGTGATTTTTATAATTGTTACATGATCATAGTTCAAGGTAATGGATCTTTCCACCCTCTTTTCGTGGATTCCCCCCGTCATTTGATATTCTAGTTTTGCAATTAATACATTATATTTCTAAAAGTGGATACCTTTGTGGAGATACTATATTCAGGTGCAAAAAATGTCATTTATGCATGTCGGGAATGTAGAGTTAGACGACTTGTATACAACAGTTCTGCAGATGTTGTTTTTGATGGTTCACGGGATATACATGATGGTGATTTCTCTTTCATTTGCCCGGGGAAAGTACGTTTCCCATTGCTGCAATCTAATGAAACACTTTGGAATTTGGGTTACAATTTGTTGTTTGCTAATTGTCCTTTATTTTATTGATGTACCGATACAGTTTAAGGATACGCTGATTGACCTCAAGTTTCATGCTGAAGGACTAATCAGGTTAGCGAACAATATTGATGGTCTTCTAACATGTGTACTTCGGCCTAGCAATGTCTTTGGACCTTGTGATACACAGTTCGTGCCTTTGCTGGTGAATCTAGCCAAAGCTGGTTTGTCAAAGGTTCGTGAAATGCCTCAATATTACTTCATCTGTATAGAGCTTTAGTTTTACTACTATCTTATTTATTTGGAAATTTCCTGATATTATCAATAGTAGCTGAATCATAATGACAACAATTTACCTTTTAAGAACATCTTCATTTTTATCCCAACTTCTCATTTTTGGATTTATCTCGTGTAAGATCCTTAGTTGTTATGCATAGTAGAATTCTTTTCTTTTTTAATGTTTGAAACATAAGCACAACAGCTTACCTTTAAGAACCTCTCCATTTTTATCCTAACCTCACATTTTTGGATTTATCTCGTGTGATATCCTTAATTGTTATGTATCTTAGATTTTTTTATGCTTTTGGTGCAGGTGGACGCCTGTTAGTAAAATTCTGTTATTTCTCTTGAATTTTTCAAAAAATTATTGTCTATTTTACGTAATGATGCAACGTGGAATATTTCTATTTAGTTCTTTTTATATTGACTAGGTTCCTTATTTCAGTTTATTATAGGAAGTGGTGAAAGTATATCTGACTTTACCTATGCGGAGAATGTTGCTCATGCTCATATCTGTGCAGCAGAAACTCTAGGTTCTCGGGTGGTCTCTGTGGCTGGAAAGGTTCTCCTTAAAAGTGTTATTGGATATGCAAAATCTCTCTGATATTTTAATTTATATTGAATCCATATATAAGAGAGAAGTTCTCAATATGCAGGCTTTTTTCATCACAAATCTTGAGCCCATAATGTTCTGGGAATTTGTCTCTCTCATACTTGGAGGTTTAGGGTATCCAAGGTAAAGCCCCCTGTTTTCATAATGGGTGAAGTATGATATGCCATTCATCAGCACAAGGTGCTGCTGAATTTTTTCATACCATTAGCAGCAAGTATCTATACCTAGGCATGAATCTTCTTGCTTGTTTGGCAGTGGATTGCAGATGATATCTACTGTTATGCTATACAATATCTGCTGTCATGTATTTTGTCGTGCTGTTTGATATTTTTTTCTCTGAATTCTCACTGTTTTTTGTAAAAGAATTGTGTGTTTGTCTTTCTGTTGCATTGGTATAATTCCTTTCTTTCCCTTTGTTTGATTGTGCCAGATTTTCAAGGTTTTTCTCCTAACTGGACTTGTGATTGTGCTGCAGACCTTACATAAAGGTTCCTACTTGGATGGTTTCATGTATTGTCTCCCTTCACCAATGTTCACATGAAAATTTGCACAACCATAGCGTATCACCTCACTACATGCTTCGATTAGCTTCACGCACCAGAACCTTTGACTGCTCTGCAGCGCAAAACCATCTTGGATACTCACCTGTTATCTCCCTAAAGGTAAGTTTCTACCATCTTTCTCTGTACGTAAATGCAGTCCTTTCTTCCATATAATATAAGCATCATCTGTCCTTTCTTTCAGCACTCCTATATTATATAGAGTATTTTCTTGATCTTCTGTTAGCCTATAGTTTTTTTCCCATAATTTATGTTGGGTTTTAAAAACCAGAATACTTATTATCAGTTGACTAGCCAAAGTATGTATATATCGCATTCAATTTCTTTTCCTTTTTCTGCTTCTGTATTTTCTTTTTGTCTCTCGATGTCTTATAACTAATGTTGATCTTTACAGGGTAGAAGCATTACTCCTTGATTCCGCTTCTGAAATATTGACAGGATTATAGATCATCAATTGACTTATACAGTCAATTAAACATTATTGGCTTCAATTTATTTGTTTCCTGACACGCTATAATGTAAATAGGTCCTAATGCTAGTTCATTCTCTTTCAAGTTCCTTAAAATATCCCTAGTGAGGGACAGATGTACTGTCTTTGATGGCAAGGTAAATAGAGTGTGGGTTAGTTCTGCTTATTTCCTTGAACAGAACTGATAGAATGAATGGGATTTTGTAGAACTGGGAATCCTTGTTGCTTTTTGAAATTAAAAAATAAAAATATGGCCCTTCAGAGTAGGCTTTCTAGTTTAATCCAATAACATCTTTTGTCCTTATCTCTTTAAGCTTGTTCTTCCCTAGTTGATAAGCAGAAGTCCGTTTTCATTCTCTGTTATGCGTTTTTCCTCGCGTCTTACATTCCATCTCACCTTAAGAGATAATTAATGTTAGTTTCAAGATCTAGCTGATTGAATTCAGCACCTAGAAGTGTTTGATCCAAAGACTGTTTCTTCTCGTTTAGTGATTATCTGGAAATAGTTTTTCAAGATCCAGTAGCGAGACTGCTAGCTTCTTTAGATCTGAAAGTTTGACTTTTTTTTTTGCTTCTTTTTGCTACAGGATGGTATCAATTCAACAATTCAATCATTCTCTCATTTAGCCAATGACACATTTTATACGAAATTTAATGAACAATCCAAAGCGGAGAAGATGCTAGGCGGTGGGATAGGTAGTCCATTATTTGATTTTTTATGCAGATTTCGTAATGGCATTGCATAGGCATTTTGTCTGAAGTTTATGTTTGGCCAAAGAATTTGAAGTGGTGTCCTTTTAATGATTGAGCATATGTTCAATTTTTAGTAGATTTTTAATGTTGGAACTAATTTTCTCCCTTCCGATTGCTGTTTTGTCCATCAGTATTATACCAAAATTTCAAAGTCCAAGTGCTTTCTGATGCATGCTATGTAATAAGATTGCACTATGGGAAGAGTAGTCCAAATTCGGTTCCTTCTTGCCTCAAATGCTGGTGTAAGTTTCTGGGTTTAAATCATAACCAACAGGCTAAACAGTGCACGCTGACTTAGCCTGAAGCCTAAGCCAACTTCATGGAAAACTGTACAATCAGATATAGGCATAGGACTAGATGCACCAACTGATCACTAATTGAAGACTTTAAGACGCTGCTCTTGACTCACCACCTTTTCCTTCGATGCATCCAAATATGCTACTGTAAACAATTGAGGCATGATAATGCAATTTTCGCTATATAATGACCTTAAATTACTTTGTTTCAGTTGCGGACATCTTGCTGTGGAGAGATGAAAGGAGAACATATGCTTGCTTCTTTATTATGGTTTTGCTATTTTGCTGGTTCTTTCTCTGTGGAAGAACTTTTGCCTCATCTTTAGTCGACCTTCTGCTTCTAGTCGTAGTCACTCTTTATGGGCATGGCATTTTATCATCAAAGCTGTGAGTATTGGTAATTATATGCCTTGGTTGTCTTATAGCATTGGATTGTTCCTTTTAATCCCCATTTCTGCACATTGATTGAATCTATATGGAACGTGAAGCAGTAGCCTTCCCATTTCATCCTTTTTCTTTTCTACTGTCCATGCTTTATGCCAAGCTCTTTTGATTGATATTATCTTTTGCTCAGACATATATTCCTTTCCATTCCACTGTTTTGGCTAAATTGCTCTGGCTATTCTTTTTTCTTCAGAGAACTGGGTCTGATTCATCTGTGATGCTCAAACCCGAATCTAAGTAACATAGGATTTTGCTTATCCTCCAATTCTGCGTGGGTCATTAGGGCCCCGGGGGGATGGGAAGGAAGATTTGGTATTTACTCGAGTTTTTACAGTCAAATAGATGTTATGAAGTACTTAATCTGGATTCCCTTTGTTTACTTTTAACATTTCTGTCAATATGACTAAATGAGGTTTTCTTTCCATACAATAAAACCAACGTATTAGATACCATGACTCCCCCCCCCCCCCTTAAAAATAAGCAATTAAAGAATGTGGTTTAGTTGTGTACATGGTATAGAACTCTTGACATACCGTAACATTTATCTCTCTAAAGTATTTACTTCCCATTATCAACCGATAAAATCTGCAACCTTTCTTTTCCTCAATAGCCTGTTGAATTTTTGTATTTTTTTAATTAAGAAGTATCTTATTTCATACAAGCGTGCACACACGAATGTGAATATATATATATATATATGTCTCTGATATAATTGCCTTCACAACAGATGTGGTTATGCTGTTCAAGAGATACCTTCGTCTTGTTTCCAAGTCCCTGTATCAGATGTTCAAAAGTCATTGAGATCCATAGCATATATATGGAATATAGGAGTACGCAGAATAACAATGTTGGCAAAGGGAGAGGATTGGTGCAAGTTTTTCAAGGTTGGCAATTCTTTTAACAATCTCATGCATTTATATGGCGTTTTATTTTTTGTTAGTAAAGCATTACGAGCTTTTAGTCTAGTACATGTATAATATGAAATCCCCAACGTAGAACTTTTTATTATACGCTGAAATCCCCCGTGTTTGGAGTTAGATCTCGTTTGCAATTGCGTTCTGGTAACTTATGTTTCCAAAGCAGGATATTATAATGGATTAGTGGTCCATTGTGCTGAGGTTAAAGCTATTAAAGTTATTGGGATGTGTTTCTACTGTCCAAATATTTATATTACGAGTATAGACCTCCCCATACAGATGAAAGATATGTAATGTATATTGTCATGACCGATCGACTCGATACTTTCATTTTCCTGCATTGCACCATGCCATACCTACAATCTGGTATTGTTGTCTTCCGATATTCACCATCTCTCAAGGTTTTGCTATCTGAAGGTTTTGTTTTGGTTGGACCTTTAAGCAAAGGGTTAGGTTTTCCGTTAGCCTCACATGCAATGCGACTCGGGTGTATGAGTAAAAAACTAGCAGGTTTCTTCATGTTCATTGAATTTCTCACTTGTGCATTTACCTTGTTCAGGTTGTGTTTTCCCTTCATCTCTTAAAGTATATGCAGTCTTATTCCTTGGCCGTGTCTTTTGGCATCGGTGAGTAAAAACCTAACAATTTGCTTCTGCTAATAACTGATCATTTCTTTGGTTTAATTAACTGGAAACAATCCGTATCGCAGCTCTGGTTTATGCCTTCACTGCATATTTTGTTTATGATCAATACGAAGCAGAGATTGATGCATTCAGGTTGCTTCTGTTCTGTTGTATGGTGGAATTAAAAGAATTTTTATGGAGGTACCTACCAATACAATCATCCCTTCAAAACGACAATGTTTTGCATCAACCAAAAGTTCATGCTCGAGTAAAGGTGTGGAAATAGCCGGCCGTTCGAGCTCTGGTTATAGCCGTGTAAGTGACACGAGTATGTTCAATTTTCTTTTTATGTATTTGGAATGTCCTTGAAGGATCATATGTAACATCGAGAAGTTATTTTCCTAGCAAACTAGAGAAGTAGATGGGGCCGTAGTTTAACACGACGGCGTATGTAAAAAGTCTATCCCTTCTAATGAATCGGATACATATACATACGTATATGCATTCGTAACACATGCCGAGTGTACTAGAAAAAAAACTTTTTAACATTTAATTTTCGATATTTCGATTTAAAGCTGTTAAGTTATCTCAAATATTTCAGCTTAAGAAATGTGGCTACCGCCAAAAGTAGCCGTTAAGAAAGCTACATAGGAAAGAGTTGTAAGTTGTGGGTAACTGAAGGTTGCTTTGCAAATTATAAAGAAGGTTTAAGTAGATAATGTATTCCTTAAAGGAGTTAATTAGATAAAATTGGGTTATCATTTACAAGCTGGAACACTTTCTCATCACAAGTTTAATGATAGTGCAAGTGATAATATAGGGGGAAATCATTATAAATTGGGTAAATTACAAATTTCATCACTCAATTTTCTTCTCACTCCTATTTTGGTCAATCAAGTTTAAAAATTTTAAATTTAATCAATGAACTTTTGATTTGCTCTTAATTTGGTTGCTCTGTCATTAAATACTTAACGGCGTTATGATTGAACATCTATCTTTAAAAATTTATGCAATGACCCCAAAACATTTTTTATGAAAAACTCCATGATTTTAAATTTCCTTTGATTTTTTTGGAGGTGAAGAATGAGATTTCTTTGGAGGTGGAGAAGGAAATATAGAGAAATAGATATTGCAGATTAGAGTAATATATCATGATTTCACGTTGATCGAGTAATAGATATTATAGATTAGAGTAGTTTGAGGTTTTGCGTGTTTTAGGTTTTGCATTGAGTTTTGTAAGTTTTAAAGTGATTTTGCGAAAATTTAAATTGATAGAGTGGTAGGAGATGATGAGACTAGTTTGTTTATCTTGAGTGGTTGGAGAAGATGCCAGAGAATGATTATTTCAGAGCTGACATGATAGAAGGGTGAAATTGTAAACCTTTCATCTTTGGGATAATAGATTAAAAAGAAATAAAAAAGTGGGACAAGACGTGGATGATGTGGCTACCACGTCAGCATATGTGGCTGCCATGTCACTATTTCATTTATGATTTAACACATGAGTGACCAAAATAGGAACAAATTAAAATTTTAGTGATTATATTGAAAATTTTAAAATTTGGGTGACCAAAATATGAGTGAGAAAGAAAATTGAATGATGAAATTTATCATTTACCCTTAAAAATTTAGTATGCTTTTTTTATTAGAAATATCGTTTTTACTTAATTTACATTCGATAAAGAAAATAATATATATTTTTATTTTTTTCATTATAACGTATAATGAGTTTTAGTTAACATTGAATTGTTAACGCAAGAGATTATTATTTTTTATTCTTCTAACGATCTTAGATTATTTTAACTTTATCATAAATTTTGGTGCTTTTAACTCATGTCGTCTTTTGAATATAAAAATTAGTCTGATTTCACTATCAACATATCAGAAAAAAATGAATTAACTAAAAAATATGTCATATATATTATATCTGTTGATTCTTCCAGTGTGTACTAAATTTGTGTAAATATATAGTTTCAAAAAGTATATCTATTCAAAAATATATATTTCCTTCACAGTTCTTCAACCCAAACAAATTTTTCTCTCAATTCAGTTATCAAAATTTTCAAAAATGATTTTCGTTTCTTAATACAACCCTTAAAACCTAATTTTCTCTTCATCGCCGTCGCAAGTTTTTCTTTCTCTTTTTTTTTGCTTAACCGGTGATAGCAATTAGTCTTAGTATTGATTGTCGACCACCGGTATTCATTATTTTTCTTGCTCTTTCATGTTTTATTTTTTCAATTTTAATAAAAATCTCGGCTCTTGAAGCACGCTTTTCAAACTATAACATATAAGAGAAAACACTCATAAATAGGGATGAACCTAGAGGGGCTAGAGGAGGCGGTCATCCCCCTAAAAAATATATTGCATTTTCTATTGAAATCTATTTTCGCCTCCTAAAATTTTATAAGTTTGCCCCTCCTAGAATTTTATAGGTTTGCTCCCCTAATATAAAGTTTTGCATCTGTCTCTATTCATAAATGAGTTGTCAATGCAAACCCATGATTTTTATGGGTTACCCTAACGCCCAAAACCTAAACCTTAAACTCTAAACTCTAAAATTTAACCATAAACCTTAAATTCTACACTTACAACCTAAACCCCTAAACCCTAAACCACAACCTAAATCTCTAAACCCTAAAATTAAAAGACTTGTATAACCTAAAGTTTACACAAGCTTGTGTGTCAAAGTATTTTCCCTTTTTATGTAGCATTTAATTATGGAAAATACTTTGATACACAAACTTGTATAAACTTTAGTTTACACAAGCCTTTTAATTTTAGGGTTTAGAGATTTAGGTTGTGGTTTAGCGTTTAGGGGTTTAGGTTGTAGGGTGTAGAATTTAAGGTTTATGGTTAAAATTTAGAGTTTAGGGTTTAAGGTTTAGGTTTTGGGATGTTAGAGATTTAGGTTTTAGATTTTATAGTTTAAATATGAACGATTGTGTAATTTTTTTACAGAGCTTGTATTTTTTATTCTTGTCATCTTTCAATTATAAAAACTAGTTTTTTATTAATAATGGGATATTAACGCGAGCCTCATTAAAAATAGCCCTAAACCTAGTCAAAGGAAAATAGTACTTGTGTTAATATTTATAAAAAAAAAACGAGATTAACTCGACATCAAAATAGGAAAGCCGAAGATTACAAGCCTAGTGTTAAGTGTGAAAAAGTACTATATTTTATACATTTTTACTCATATTATTGTTTAGACTTAGGTCCATTTAGTTGCATTTGTAGTAATTCATGCATAAATTTGTAGCCCTTCCATTTATTGGGCTTGACCTTGCGTTTTGCTATTTTTGTGGAGAAATCGTTGTTGTTTTGTTCTTTTTCTATGCAGGAGTTACTGAGCCACTTGCCGAAGGTTGCCATGGCAAGTCGGAGATAAATGCAAAATTTTTCAAGAATTATCCCTTATCCTTGTTGCATAGGATAAAGCCCAAAGTCAAATTAAGAGTTGTTGAAGATGAAAATGAGAGAATCTTTTGAATTAATCCTGAATTATCTCCTTTTAAAAGGGTGATGCGCAAATAAGGATAAGAAATAAAGCTTGAATTATTTCCTTGTCTTTAGAAAATGGAATAAATCCCGAATTATCTCCATATCTTTACATAATGAAATAAAGCCTAAATTATCTCCTCAAGATACGTGGATAAACCACATTTTTTTAATTTCAAATTGAGCTATCCCCTCCTATAAAATGCTACTCACAAAAACAACGAATAGAAGAGAGAGATCGGAGCTAGAAGGAGATCATGAAGAAGGAGGATTGGATCTTGGAGGAGCTTGTCTCCTCCAGATTTCTTTTCTTTTATCTTTCGGTTTACCCGATGTTTGAGTTTTATTCTTTGTTTATTTCTTCTAATCCAGCCACGAACTAGATTATTTTGGCCTGGGTTATCGGGTTTATGGTGTGTAAAGATGAATGATTTGTTTTGGTGTTTAATTCTATAGATTCAGTGTTTATCCATTCTTGATTCTTAATTTTGCTTTAAGGAAACTTGGGAAAGGAACTTGATTGCATTTATTTATCTTGGCTCGGAAGAGCTAGATTCACGAAACGATTGGATACAGTTTCCATTTAAACAATCGTTGGTGGAAACTAATTCGCCTTAGGAATAAGGAACGGATTTCAACGACTAAGAAGAGTGAAAAGATCGATGTTGTCTACCTAAGGTTAACGCAGGGATCTATCACCGAGGCTTGCACATTCATCAGTTCTTCGGTTAGGGATAACTCGAATGCATTAAAGAACACTCTGTCGAACATTGAAGGGCAACCGCTTGCCATGGCAATTACTTTCCACAGCAATTACTAGCCACGACAATTCATCCGGTAATAACACCGTTACTCTTGATAACCCAGTCTATTCTTTCATATTGATTACCTTTTTCTATTCAATTCTTTTACACTTAGTTTATTCTATTTAATATTTATCACCATCTATTATTATCAATTTTATTCTTTTTCAGTTTGAGAAGTTAGAAATCAAAGTTTCACCAATCCTTATGGAGACGATCTTTATCTATACTATTACTTGCGACGTGTATACTTGCACCGTTTGCGTTGCACTAAAATCATGCAACAAGTGTTTGGTACCATTGCCAGGGATTTGCAATAGCGACTTTATTTTTAATTTCTTGCACATTTTTCTTTTTATTTATTTAGTTACTTGTTTCAAGGGGCTAACATTTTTGGTTTTTGCGTTTGTGTATGACTAGAGCGAGACCAACAACACAATACTGCCCACTTGAATATGAGATTTAACGAGTTTTTCATAGAAAAATGAGAGATCTAAGAGCAGTTATGGCATATCCTGTTGATCCAGTCGACACTTTGAATGCCCAAGGCAATCAAAATGCATTCGACAACCAGAATACTGAGGCAGGAGGTAACACAGCTCTATCCGAGCAACCTGTTCATGTACAGAATAAGCCCATCCGAGATCACTTACTTCCAGACCTAGGTGATCTCAACTCAGGAATTGTTACTCCTAAGATTCAAGATGTACACTTTGAACTGAAGCGGTGATGTTTAATTTGCTCAATTCAGTTAGCCAATTATCAGCTCAGCAACCGAAGAAGCAGACAACATCTTAAATTATTCCTAGAAATTTGCAATTCATTCAAACAATAAGGAGTCCATGAGGATGTCTCGAGGCTAACATTATTCCCATATTCACTAAGGGATAGGGCGAGAACATGGCTGAATAGTATACCATCCGAATCTTTAGAATCTTGAGCAGATCTATGCCAGAGTTTCGTTGTCAGGTTTAATTTTACAAATATGACTGATAAATTACGTAATGATATTACTTCTTTTCATCAAGCAGATGATGAATCTATGTACGAGGCTTGGGACTATTATAAAGAGCTTCTACGCCAATGTCCAATGCACGAATCTAGAGATCGGACACAAGTAGTGATGTTCTACAATGGAGTCAATGCACCGACTAGGATGATGCTAGATGCTTCGACAAATGGCACACTCTTAAACAAATCACCTGAGGAAGCCTTGGAAATTTTAGACAGACTTGCCAACAATGATTACTAGTTCCCAACCATCAGAAAGGAAGCAGTGAGGCAAAATGCCACGACAATTGAGCTTGATTCATCAGATGTTATCTCAACACAATTGGTTGTATTAACGAACATGGTTAAAAAATTTCAACGACCCAGTAATACACATGAGATTAAGGTAATAGATTCATTTTTTGATTCTTGTAACGATAACCATGATTCTTCTGAGTGTCCACAGAACCTAGAGTCCAGTTCTTATGTTGGAAACTACAACCAGAACAACAATCTATATTCCAACACATACAATCCAGCATGGCGGCAGTACCCTAACTTTTCTTGGAGTAACTAGAACAACTCCAATAATTAGACCCTTCAGAACATAAAAGCATCAGGATTTCAACAGAACATACCATGACAACAGTTGCCACTACAACAGTCATCACTAGCTAGTTCTTTGGAAACCACTTTAAATGCTTTCATACTTAAGACTGAATCATATATGGCTGAGACTAATAATTTCATAAAAAAGACTGACTCTTTCATTAACAGGAGTGAGATGACACTGCAAAGCCAAGGTTCAATGTTGAAATCTTTGGAAACGCAGGTTGGGCAATTCGCCTAAATCTTAAGCTCAAGGCCACAAGGCAGTCTGCCCAGTAACATTGAGGTTGTACGAGGAATAGGCGATGAACAATGTAAAGTGATCAACACCTGAAGTGGACCAAAGGTAAATGATAACCCTATCCAACCTGAGAATAATAGTCAACCACCAGAGTAGTCCTCTATTAAGAAAGACGTACCAAGCGGCGATGCTACGATAATCACAGATGATGAGCCTTTAGTAGTTGCCACGACAAGTTCATTCATCACTGCCAGGCCAGATAAGACGAGTAAAGGCAAAGAGATCAGACTACCACCATCATTTCCACAGAGGCTGAAGAGGCAGAAACATGAATACCAGTTCAAGAAATTCCTTGATTTACTGAAGCAAGTTCACATCAACTTGCCATTAGTTAATGTAATTGAGCAGATGCCTAATTACGCTAAGTTCCTTATAAACATAAGTATCTAAGCAAACAAGGCTGAGTGAGTTTAAGACCGTCATCTTAATAGAAGGGTGTATGGACATGTTGCATAATTGACTGCCACCCAAACTAAAAGATCTAGGCAGTTTCACAATACCATGTGCCATCAACAATCAGTATGTTAGGAAAGTACTGTACGACCTTAGAGCAAGCATAAATCTTATGCCAAAATCTATTTTCAATGGTTAGGAAAGAAAAGACGGGACCCGCCATAGTCACTATAGCTTGCAGATAGATCCTACATTCATCTAGAGGGAAAATCGAAGATATTTTGGTAAGAGTGGAAAATTTTATTTTTCTCGCTGATTTTATTATTTTGGATTGTGAAGCAGATGAGGTCACCCTAATTATTCTCAGAAGACTGTTCTTAGCAATAGGAAGGACCTTGATCGACGTTGAGAGAGGAGAGCTCACTATGCGAGTGAATGAGCAACAAGTCACGCTCTATGTTTTCAAAACCCTCAAGTATGCGGATGATCCATAAGAATGTTAGACTATTCAGGCCACTATATAATTTAACCTCGACGTGGAGGAGTATTGCCACGATAATTTTATTGTTGAGCTTAGAGAAATTAAAGAGCCAGAATCAGATGGCGAGCCTGAACAAGAGGCAACAAAGCCTAAGAACTACTTGGATGCTGAGTTCAGTCAAAGGCTCACTAGATTTACAGGGAAGAGGTACTTTGATTTCCTAAGATGGTTGTTCAAAGCCACCCTAACAAAACATGTTTCCTTGTTGTGCAATCGAGAGTTTGGAAAACTTAAAAGAAAGAAGTTCTTCGGTTTCCTATGTTGGTTATTTAAGGAATGAATGCCATAACAAATCTAAGGGAAGTACCATAGTCAGGATGAGATTATAAATTAAGAGCTCTAGAGAGGCAACCCTAATCTTTTTTTGTTTGTTAGTTTGTAGTTAATTTTGTATTAGTATTTTCAGATTTGATTGGTTTGTTAGTGTTATCAATTTTAGCAGGAATTACTAGAAGAAGGAAAAAATTGTCAAAAAAGAAAGAAAAGCAAGGCTTCTCAAGGAGCAAAGACTTGAAGATCATGCAAGAAAGTCTTCTAAAAGCACCCACGATAATAAAAAAGACCACTATTACCAGACCTACCCCGACAAGTGCACTTGCTGCGACAATTCCCTAGGTGCTAGCAGCTTTAATTCGTCCCTTATTACAATGATTTGATTGATTAGAGTCAACGCAACAAATGTTTTGACGATACATGAAGGACCGAAATATCGCTCTAGAGAGAGTCATATAAGAGATTAATCTGACGTGCACTGTGCCTTTTTTTATGCTCCCTGCTGAGTTATTTGCCCTGACAAATAATGCTGAGCCTGTTGTTAGCGACATTGCCACGACAACCACTACCCCACACAAAGTTAAACCACCAGTTCAAGATCCTGGATGTACTAAATCTTTTCATGAATTTTTAGATTCTGGCGACACCACCTCTGTACCATTGAAGTCTCCACCTCCAGATGTGTCATCAAAGAAATAATCAGGCTTCGTCATAAGAAGTAGCTAAGAAGGGGGTGAGTCGATTGAGGAGGTCGACAAAATTGAAGTTCAAGACCCTACACAAGATCCTCGATAGCAACCAAGGTGAGGCGGCAAGTGCCTCAAACAAACAACCCAAAGGACTCTACGAATTCAAGGTGACCTCTCCAATTAACTCATTTGCATTTCATTTATTTTGTTTTTCTTTTGTTTTGTTTTGCATGCATTAGGGACAATGCTTCTCTTGAGTTTGAGGGGTTTTTTGTCTTGTCTTGTCTTTGTTTTGTCTGTTTCATGTTAGTTTGCATATGTTACTTGCCATGACAATTACCTATTAAACTGCCAAACTCTTTTGTGATATCCTATGATGAGTTAATTGCCACGACACTTGGTTGAGAAAACCTTAGATTTTAGGATTGACATGGAATTTACTTGAAATTTTACTTTGATGCTGCTTATATTAACTCTTTTGTGACTTGTTAATTGAGGGATACCTAGTAAACTTTAGGTTATTAAAAATTGGAAAAATGTGCTACGGGTGTCTATCTACCTCTAGCCGAAAAAAATGACTAATGATAATTTATCACTAGAGGTGTCCATCTGGCTCTATTTTTTAAATATTGAGAATGGCTAGAGGTGTCTATCTTGCTCTAGCTGTTAAAAAAATGAAAGAAAACGCTAGAGGTGCCTAACTGGCTCTAGTCGCATAAGTTGCCTCGACAATCTAATAAAAACTGAGGTTTGCTTAGGAATCTTTTTGATTAACTTGTACACAACTCTGCACTCACTTTCTTCACCCGCATTGCAATTTTATTTTTAGCAACTTTCTGTGTTTTTCGACGATCAAAAGGTAATCAATTCTTTGTTGCCACAGTTCTGAGGTTTGAATCATGTTTTTGGTGGTGAATGTCTTGGCAGGTAATTGTTAGCTTTTGTATTGCTTGAGGACAAGCAATAGTTCGAGTTTGGGGGGGTGTTAAGTGTAAAAAAGTACTATATTTTATACTATTTTTACTCATATTATTGTTTAGACTTAGGCTCATTTAGTTGCATTTGTAGTAATTTATGCATAAATTCGTAGTCCTTCCATTTATTGGGCTTGACCTTGCATTTTGCTATTTTTTGTGGAGAAATGATTGTTGTTTTGTTCTTTTTCTGTGCAAGATGAGTTGTCGAGCCAGTTGCCAAAGGTTGCCATGGCAAGTCGAAGATAAATACAGAATTTTTCAAGAATTATCCCTTATCCTTATCGCATGGGATAAAGCCCAAAGTCAAATTAAGAGCTATTAAAGATGAAGATGAGAGAATCTTTTGAATTAATCTTGAATTATCTCCTCTTAAAAGGGTGATACGCAAATAAGGATAAGAAATAAAGCTTGAATTATTTCTTTATCTTTAGAAAAAGGGAATAAATCCTGAATTATCTCCATATCTTTAGATAAGGAAATAAAGCCTAAATTATCTCCTCAAGATACGTGGATAAACCACATCTTTTTGAAATTCAAATTGATCTATCCCCTCCTATAAAAGGCTAATCGCAGAAACAACGAATCAAAGAGAGAGATCGGTGCTAGAGGGAGATCGTGAAGAAGGAGGATCGAATCTTGGAGGAGCTCATCTCCTCTATATTTTATTTATTTTCTTTTATCTTTTGATTTACCAAATGTTTGAGTTTTATTCCTTGTTTATTTTTCTAACCTAACCATGAACTAGATTATTTTGGCTTGGGTTTTTGGGTTTATAGTGTGTAAAGACGAATGATTTGTTTTGGTGTTTAATTCTATAGATTCAGTGTTTATCCATTCTTGGTTCTTAATTTCACTTCAAGGAAACTTGGGAATGGAACTTGAATCCATTTATTTATCTAGGCTCGAGAGAGCTAGATTCACGAAACAATTGGATGCGGTTTCCATTTAAACAATAGTTGGTGGAAACTAATTTACCTTAGAAATAAGGAACGAATTTCAGCGGCTAAAAAGACTGAAAAGATCGATGTTGTCCACCCAAGGTTAACACAAGGATGTATCACCAAGGCTTGCACATTCATCAGTTCTTCGGTTAGGGATAACTCGAAGGCATTGAAAAACACTCCGCCGATCATTGAATGGCAATCACTTGCCACAACAATTACTCGCCACGACAATTCGTCCGATAATAACATTATTACTCTTGATAACCCAACCTATTCTCTCATATCAATTACCTTTTTCTATTCAATTTCTTTTACACTTAGTTTATTCTACTTAATATTTATCACCATCTATCACTATCAATTTTATTCTTTTTCAGTGTGAGAAGTTAGAAATCAAAGTTTTACCAATCCCTGTGGAGATGATCTTTATCTATGCTATTACTTGCGACGTGTATACTTGCACTATTTGCGTTGCACTAAAATCATGGAACACCTAGTAACCAAGTTTCAAAAGAGGTTTGACAAAAGTAGGTGACGAAGAAAATATGCTTTCACTAATTACTCCACCACGGTTCGCCTTCGCTAAAGAATCCACAACCTGGTTTTCTTCGCGATTAATCTTAGTGATTCGAACCTCCCAATCAAAAGAAACGTAATGGGGAACAGCCAACGCAATAGAATTTCCCTGTAGAATAAAATTTTGACGGGTTAGAATATTAATAATATGAATATTATCAGTACAAACCTCAATCTTACGACAATTCACGCTCCAAGCGTGCTTCAAAGTGTCATGAATCGCTCAAAGCAATACAAATAAAATCGGACATCTTCCAAGGCTACGAGAAAAACCAACAATCCACTTTCTATTGGAATCACGGATAACACCACCACATGCTGCAGCAGCATCCTCAAGACGAACCGCACCATAGACATTCGCCCTTAACCAACCCAAATCAGGTTTGTTCCAGTGGGCAATCATAGATAAATCCTTCGGCAAAATCTGATTACTATGCAAGGCAGTGGGATTTGTATTTTGCAAATCAGCAATCATGCGAGCACATTCAGCCAGCACTGTTTCAGTTTCCACAAAATGTGCCTCAAACAATTTTGTGTTGTGGCGAGTTCAAAGAAACCAACAAACGACAGCGCAACGAAAAGGAAAATTCTCCCATACCACTACCCAACGATCCAAATTAACAAATAAGTCATGTACCCAATCAAAAAGGTTCCAAGAGAAAAAATCCCTGTGATGATGATGGGGAATAATTTGAACCCAAACCGCTCGCCGGAAAACAATCACGGAGAACATGAATAATATCCTCGGAATCACTTTGGCAAATACGGCAAAGTCCTCAACACAGAAATAAAACTAGTTTGATTTCACTATAAACAAATCAGAATAAAAAATTAATTTACTCAAAAAATATATCTTATTTAATGTGATTTATTATTTTTAAGAACGTTTATTACTATTTGTAATTTTTTGAACAAGTTAGTATGTATTCTTAACACGGTTAATTTATATTTTTATCTACATTTATCTTTGAACTTATTTATTTATTGTCCATATTACTCTCTAAATTTATTTATTTTGTTTTCATTGGTCCTTGAATTTATTATTGGGTAAACTACACGACCATCGAACTATGAGGGAGGCCCTATTTTGAACACTCAACTACAGAACTCGTTAATAAGAACCTTTAACCTTTAAAATGATCTTATTTTGACCACCAGCCATTAAAATTTAACGGAGAAGTGACGTGACAGTTAACGTAAATTTGTATAATTACATATTTAGTCCTTGTTACTTACATATTATATCAATTTGGTCATGATTTTAATTTAATTCAAACAGTTTAATCATCCAGTCATATGATGACATATGTCATCATCTTATTGGAGGACTTTAAATTAATTTTATTTAATTTATTAATTTAATTCTCACCGATCATATAGTAGCACGTGTCACCACCTGATTAGTGGAAAGCGAATAAAACAATAAAAGAATGGAATTGAGGTTGGTGGGATTTCAACCCACACTAACTAAATAGAAAGCAATCATCCAAGCCACCAGGCTATTCCTTCTGTTAAAACATTGTAATATTTTTTATTTAAGGTCATACTTTTAGCCTTGTAATTTTGTAGATTAATCAGCAATGGAAATTTTGTAAATTTGAAAGTTGGAATTACAATCTACATTAAAATAAAAGTACGAGGGAACGCAACAAGGGCCTTGCTCAATGGAGTGTGAAAGAGTACGAGGGAAATGATCTCGGAGCAAGAGGCGGTTCCGATAGCTCATGTACAATTCAAAACGTTATTGTCACGGGGTTATTATTCTCTTCTCAAAAAACATCTCTGATAAGATGTACAATATTATCGTTTATATATTCCAAGATATCTCGTTTCCTTTTTAATGTAAGATTAATGTTCCCGTCTCTTCCCAAGCGCGACATTCTCTCACACTCAACCTCGTCACGAGTCAATTACGTTAGTAATAGGCCAATTGTCACGGTTGTCCACCCTGCCTACCCTGCTCACGGGCGCTTGGTGTGAAATCAGACAGCCAAAGAGTCGCTCAGATACCACTTGTTACGAGGCCATTACCATCTTCCCAAAAGACGTGTCTGATAGGATGTGCAGTGCTACCGTTTATATATCCCAAGACTTTTTTTTCCGATGTAAGATTAATATCTCCGCCTCTTCCCAAGCGTAACATTATGCAGAGCACAGTTCGCGCATGGTTGCAGGTTTACCTCTTTTTGTCACAATATAGTTTATTAAGGCTCTGTCCGGTTATCACTTTTACTACTTGCTCGAAGCTTTTTCAAACGTGCCGGTGTTATTTTCAGGATAGAATTCTCACTTTGTCACATAATTTAGGAATATTCGGTGGCTGTGGCCTCATTCTTTCCATCATCGCCGGACTTTTCGGGATCATTGTGGAAACGATGACAATTCCCCATATGCATTTCTTATATTTTCTGGTATCCTCGTCTTTCTAGGAGCAGCTTTAATTTCCATTGGTTTGCTCTATCTTAGGCTGAAGAAACCAATCATTGATAAATCTACAAAATTACAAGACTAAAAGTATGACCTTAAATAAACAATATTACAATAAATTTAAGAAATGAAGGAATAGCCCTGTGGTTTGGATGCTTGCTTTCTATCTAGATGGCGTGTGTTTGAATCCCACCAACCCCAATTCCATCATTTTATTGATTTAAATTCCTTTCTCCAGTAAGGTGGTGACATGTATTGGATAATTAAATTGTTAAATTAAATTAAAATTATGATCAAATTAATATAACACCTAAATAATAGGGACTAAATATGTAATTATACAATTTTTTATTAACTGCCACTTCACATTTCTGTTAGATTTTAACGGCCGATGGTCAAAATATAAGCATTTTAAAAGTTAGTATGGTTGACGAGTTCTGTAGTTGGGTGGTTAAAATAGGACCGCCTCCATTATTCGAGGTCACCTGTGTAGTTTACCCTTTATTTTATATACTCAAGCTCATCTAGCCTACTTTTATTTTTTTTAACGATGACATCTGGATTTTGTTGAACATCATAAAAGATAATACAAATACAATGCATCAAAAAGAGAGAAAAAAGGAGACTAGTCCACTAAAAATCTCATACAAATATGCAAAGAAAAACAAACACTTTCATGGAGATTAGCATGCCATCAAAACCCAGAAATTTTCATGAATCTCCTTATTTTTAGCCAAACAAAACACTTCACATGATGAAAAAGGAGTGGTGAGTGAACCAAACTATCAGGCAGATTGCTCTGCTACACAGTTCTGATTAAATCGACTAACAAACATTCAAACGAGTGGGGAGTAATCTTTTCTATGACCACCGACAGAATCAAATAAAAAAACTAGCGCTAAGGTACGCTACACAGTTCTGATTGCATCTGGATTTTATTAAACACCATGAGGATCTCTATATAAGCATCAAACGACCGTTAAGGTACGCTGAAATAGTAATATATTTTATACTTAAATGTTAAATTGCTAAATTGCTATTTACGAAGGTAAAAAGTTGACTAGTTGAACTTCTACATCCAATTATTAGATTTTTAGGTTTAAATAGCATATTTTGAGGCTCTAATTCTCTTAACATAGTACTAATTCAAGCCATAATATCAAATTAATGTTCACACTTTATATAACAAATATGACCTATCACCCAACTTATTCCAATATGGAGTTCCAATATTTTAAAGTTTAGGGTAAATTATGTAAATCATCATTGAATTTTACTCTCAAACCTATTTTGGTCATTGACGTTTCAAAACATTCAATTTACTCACTAAAGTTTAGACATTGAACTTTTTGGTCACTTCTCCGTTAACTTTTTGACAACGTCCATTTACTGGCGAACGAAGGAACTTCTCCAAGATTCGAACGGTGGAAAGCTTTTTCGACATGAGGGAAGCAATAGACTGAGAAACGTGCTCCATCCGACGACAGAGGATGGAGATCGGTGAGAGAGAAACTGAAAGGTTTTTTCCCGATTCGTGAACTTCGAGGCATTTTCCGGCAAAATAGAGGTTAGATTCAGATTCAGGGGGTCGAGACGAAGTATCTAGTGAAATTTGAGATCGAACGACCACCATCTACGTTCAATGTCTAAACTTCAGTGACCAAAATAGTTTGAGAGTAAAGTTCAGTGACAAAAAACGTTCAATATCTAAACTTCAGTGAGTAAATTAAATGTTTTGAAACTTCAATAACCAAAATAAGTTTGAGAGTAAAGTTCAGCGATGATTCATATAATTTACCCTAAAGTTTATGATCCAAAACAAACAAACAAAAAAAACTATGAATAAAGATCAATATAACATAAACTTTGCCCCAACTTTTGAATGTCGGGACTACACCGTACGATGTCGAAATATGTAGGATCATGAGTTAAAACTTTATGCACTAAGAGAACCCTAGTCTCAAAATAATCTACTTGAAAATTGAAAACTTAATTGTCTAGATATAAAAGTTTCCAGTTGCCAACTTTTGGCCTTTATAAATAATATCTCTATCATCCATAATTCTAGTATTAGACTTCAAGTTTAAATTATATTGATAATAAAAGGAATTTACTTTTTTTTTTCAACAATCAAATTATGACGTATAACAAAATCAGTCATAAATAAATTATTAATGTAATAGATTTTTTTCTGATGTAATATCTAATTATTTTAACTTTGCCATAAATTCTAATTTATGTCTTATGATCACAAAAACTACTTAGATTTCACTATAACATATCAGAACAAAATAAATTTACATAAAAATATGTCATATTTATTTCAATTGATATTCTTCTTTGTATATATTAAATTCGTGTAAATATACCGTATCAAACCTTTATATTATTTTTATTCAAATTGTAACATATAAGATGAATCAATCATAAATAAATTGTTAGCGTTAACCTACAAATTTTTCTTATTCTTATTACTTAACATGTTGAGTTGATCAATCTATGAAAATGGCCAAGATGAGGGAATTGACAACTAAAATTTTGGCAGGAGCAAATTGCAAAAAGAAGAGAATTTTGCACAAGAGATTTATACTGGTTCAACTTTCTAAACAAGGTCTACATCCACTACATTAGCTACCACACTAAAGACTTCACAAATTTACTAATTTGCCTTTCTTTTTATGCTAAAGGAGATAACCTCACAAATCCTAGACTTATACCCCAAAGTCTAGTAACTCTTTTCCTAAAATTGAATACAAAGAAGCAAACTTTGAGAATCCTCCTAAGGAGATTGTTTGCACAAATTTCAGCTCACTAAAATCCCAACACCTGATGAAAAATGAAAATAAGACCACTCAAGTATGTACAAGATTTTACAATAAAAGCTCTCAAAAAGATTGAATATTTGCTTGGATGCTATAGAATACTTGTCTTATTGTTGAAGAATCTTTGGAGACTTGTTTTTATACCCCTCATTGATTTCTAGCCGTTTGGGTTGTTGAGAAATTAAATAGAGCCGCTGGGTTATATTTTACCGCAATAAATGTTGTCTGGCAAGTTGGATATCAATACACAGACTTCTATATCGGTACCTGTTCAAAGAGGAAATATCCGTTACAATAAAGGGGCACCGATACGTGGGCTTGCGGTGAAAATCTTAAAAGGGGTACCGGTACACTACGTACTGTACCGGTACTTGAATTTACTCACTGGAAAATTTAAGGAGCTTGGATATCGGTACGCGTATGGCCATACCAGTACTCAGTTCATTCAAAAATATTTTTTCGCTCCAAAAACTGACAAGCAATTAAAAACTTTAAAACCCAAACCGGTACGCATAGAGTCGTACCAGCACACAATTACCATCTTGATTTCCAATGATGGAGTGCCTGTACCGGTACGCATAGAACCGTATCGGTACTCAATTATCATTTTGAAATACACGAATTCCAGAATTGAAAGGCGCGTACCGGTACGTATATGGCCGTACCGGTACTCACTAACTAAAATGGTTTATTTGAGTACCAAAACATTTAAAAAATATTTTCTTTGAAAGTTTTAACTTATACAAAATATTTTCTTCAAAATAAGTTAAGTTTGTTCAAATGTTTGTCCATTAGTGGATAATTTCAAATACCTTAAAATTTTATTTATTTACTAAATAATCCTTGTTATATCAAAATCAAAATATTGGTTTGATAATCTCCTCAATTTTTATATAACAAAACCAAATAAAAAATTTCAAGTCACTCCCACTATCTATAGAACTAAAAGCTATAGGTTTTTAAAAAATTTAACCCCACACTTCTCCCCTTTTCGTTAGATCAAAATCAATAGGGTAAAATCTAATCATAAATATGACAATATATAACCCAAAACAGCTCCAAACTTTAACATAAAATCCATAATATTATAAAATCCAAAGCATAGAAAATCTAACAATATCCAAATAAAACATAAATCCAACATAAACAAATATCCAAAGTCATAGGAAATCATAAAAATTAAAAAAGGTGCATAAAACCAAATAAGTCTATATAATATGATATGCATGATATAAAGTAAGAAGTCGATGCATCATCATCGTCGTCGTCGTCCATCTCCTCGTCACCCTCATCGCCATGAACATTTGCACGTCATTCATGATGAAAAGTGGTAAGAGAAATCTCGACCGAGGAAACCCGATTCTCTATGGAAGTCATCCCCGTGTCCAAGGAAGTGAACCTCGCATCCATGCTCATGTCAAGGGCGACAAGCTTCCCATCAAGGTACGTCATGAAGACATCAAGGGAAGGTGGAGTAACCGAAGGAACGAGATGAGCCTATCTCAGAGCAATGTCCTCATCATCTTCTTCTTGAGCATTAGGACCTCGAACCCATTCACCATAATAAAGTAGAATTAGGCTTTGCGAAGGGATCTAGAATCTATGGGCTCTCAAGGGTACAAGCGAGATCATCATGATAATAAACTTCTAAATTATGACTCAAGATTTTTCCATAGGTAAAGGATTTGATGATGTTGGTGCGATAATGATTAACTATATGAACCATCTCGGCAAAGATTATTTGGGCAAGGTTAGGACATTTTCCTTCACGAAAGTAATAGAGCCAAAAATCATCGATGGCTCGAATGGAAAACCATTTACCATCAGATGGTCGAAACCACCAAGTGATAAGGAGGTGAAGAAAACGCTCATGGGTTTCAAGGATTTTGACAGAGACACCCAGGTTATAAGAAGCTGTAAAAGAGGTTTCATCATCTAAACCTAAATCATCTAAACCTAGGTGATCGGCTAAGTTCTTGGAATCAATATAAATAACTTTTCCCATGACATAAGACTCAAGGCTGATAGTTTCGGTTCGTTCTTGGTTTAAAACACATCTAGAATTAGCATAGAAAATTCGGACAAGGGTTTTGTAAACAATGCTAAGAATTTGAAGAAAATACATGAATTTCCAATGCTTCATTAAATTAAGATATTTGAATTTGAACTCATCGAAGCACATATAGTTAAAATCGACAATTCGCTCACGACGAACAAATTTGTTTTAAAACATTTGAAAAATTTTAAATTGGTTTGGAACACCTACCTCATGAAAACTTTTTGCATAAATAGAGGTAAGGTTAGGCTTAGCACCGTTACCAGAAGAACTAGCAGGGTCAGTTCTAGGACATTTGGTTCGGGGAGGCATGGTAAAGAGATTGCAAATTAAAACCTGCAAAAATCAAAGCTCAAAACAATATGTATGCATATCATCAAAATCAATCCAATATTATCAACCAAAGATCAAGGTAATGTGAAAATATATAACTTATAGTTTTAAAATTATATACATGCATAGAGAAAACTTATAAAATTATAGTTTTTTTAATTTGAATCTGAAAAAATTGTATACAAGTATACATATATATTCGAATGAAAAATTTTCAGTTTTGAAAACTATTTTGTAATTTTTTTGAAACTATGTAATTATACAATCTAAATATAATAAATTCAAACCTAAAACTATACAAATATAAAGAAATTCGAAATAAGTATGAAAATAGGGTTTTTACTTGGAATAATGGATGAATGAGGAGATGATTTGCACTAGCTTGATGATTGATAGGATGAGTTTGTTGTTGTGATTGAAAATTCCCAACAAATTTTAGAGAAAATGATGAAAATTTAAGGATTTTTTAGAGAAAATAAGGTTATTTGCGGCTAGGGTTTGTGTTGGATTAAAAAATATGAACCTAACTAGCCCTTTATATAGCATATGAAACGCGTGCACCGATATGAAGATATGCATACTAAAATGCTGCATACCGGTACAGACTGGGCCATACCGATCCTCTAACCCGTGTATTGGTACTGACTTTCAAGTATCAAAACGCCCTAAAGAAATCGTACTAGTACCCTTTACACCAAATGGTCAATTTTGGTAGCAAAGGACCTAAAATTAGATTAAAACAATCATAAATGCATGTTTATGATGTATGAGCATACGTGAATAGGCAATCAAAGATACATACTCCATCTAACTATTTGAATAGATGCATTCGCATAAGCATGGATTTCAAATAAACTCAAGCAAGATTTTAAGAGCAACCAAAATCTCTAAGGTTCAAGAAAGGCTTGTAAGACCCAACTCTCTCATAAGAGTCCAAAAATGTTCTTTATCAAAAGGCCTGGTAAAGATATCTGCTAATTGATGCAATGTACCTACATATTCTAGAACTACATCATCTTTTAAGACATGATCTCTAATGAAATGATGTCTTATTTCTATGTGCTTGGTTTTAGAATGTTGGATGAGATTTTTAGTGAGACAAATAGTACTCGTATTGCCACACATAATAGGAATGGTACCTACATCAATTCCATAATCTAAGAGTTGTTGTTTCATCCATAGGACTTGGGCACAACAACTACTGGTAGAAATATATTCCGTCTCAGTAGTAGATAGAGCAACATTGTAACACCTCAAAAACTGGTCTAGTCAAAATTAGATTTCGATGATTAGAAATTCTATGTCAAAAAAGTCTAAATATTTTATTGGCTTAAGTTGTGTGGTCAAAAACATCATATTAGACTCTAATTGAGTTAACTTAAAAGACTTTGGACCTAATTGAACCCTTAGAAACAATTTAGTGACTAAATTGTGAAAATTAAAAGTTTGGGGGTATTAGTGTAAAGTTTAGAAAGTTAAGGGACTATTCTTGTAATTATACCATAATGAGGATGAGTCACCTCCTTGCTTAGACACATTCACGTGAGCTTCTTGTGAATGTTGGAGAAAAGATGATAGCAATAATTGCTATCCAAATTGTTGGGAAATGAAAACTATAGTTTATAGTTTACCTATCCTTGGGGAAAACTTGGTGATTTGTGAGGTGGGACAATTATCCTAATAAATTAAAACTAAGCTTACCTTTGGCTATAGGAAATCAATCAGGTAGATAAGAGAAAGTTATAAGAGTTGGAAACATTTTTCCCAAAGCTTTTGTAAACACCGAGACTTCATTTCTTTGCTATCTTCTTTCATCTTTCTCTAAGATTAAGCAAGCACCTCCATTATCATCTTCAACCTCTAGTTCAAGCAAGCACATCTCTTGTTTGTACAAGTTTTCTTTGATTTCTCTATATCATTAGAAAGCCCTTGGATTGGTGAGTTTAAACCCTAAAACAATTTCATGATTCTATGAACCATTGGAGTTTAATTCCAAGAATTATTTCTTGAAGACCATAGTTGAACCCATGCTTTTAAAGCATGAATCCATAGAAGTCTTATTGGCTAAAATCTCTTCTAAGCTTAAGTGTTGGTTTTGAATCTATACGTATCAATTCTAACATGTCCCTTTGTTTTACCTAGCTCGGGAGTTGGAGAAGGAAGGTCCACCATCCCATTCAAAAGTTAGGAATAAAGGAGTAGTAATCTGAGAGCCGTAAAAGCTTCGAAATTCAAGGTGAGTGTAGTCGGAGTCTCGAGAATAGGCTAGTTGCCTTTTCTGAATCTTTGAATATCGTTTATTGCATTGCTAACTTTGTGTATTAAGGTTATTGCATAAGATCATTGTTGATGGCTATCTTGGTAAGTATTGGTAAGTATTGCATCGATTCATTGTCCGTAACATTGTTATTATTGTCAAGGAAATCATTGATATTGCTTATTGATATTGAAACATGGCTATTGAACCATTGCTATTGATCCATTGCCATAGAATTATTGTTATTGGCCTATTGATATTGAACGTTGGATTCGAGTAGTATTGGATAAATTGGCATGCCATAGAATTCATGAGATCATTGGTACGAGTAGGCTACAGCCTTTATTGTGGTGCAGTGGAAGGATGTTGTGTTATGGTCATTTTGGTGTGATGGAGGGATGGCTAGACCACTACTGATTTTGGTGCGGAGTAGGAATTTGTGTATCCATATACCGTGAATCGATCCAAGGAAAAGTTTATTGCTATGCAAAATAAAATGCTATTGAGTACTGTTATTTTTATTGTATTGCCTATTGTTGATATATTTACCATTGATCATGCCTAAATTGCTATTGAATCTACATATCATTATTTTGTTGCTATAGTCAATATGAAAACATGCTAGATTGCATCCTATGTTTAATTCATTGGTTATGACTACCTCCCTAGGCAAAGTATGCCTAATGCATTCATCTTCCATGCATTTAGGTTAAGAAGTTTTGAGATCAAGATCGGGGTCGAAAAAGGTTTTTGGACAAGTCACTACGTTGATAAAGTAAAGTATATCAACTCTATAGACTCCTAGTATGGTGGCATAAGTGTTGCATAAGTCAATTTTACTCTTTTTGATATGTATGTATTGAGGTTGGCTTGTATAAGTTTAAAGGCTTAAACTTGGCTTGTTAAAAGTGGTTAAAATGGCTTATATGCATACTTGGCCTAAATTAGGGAAAACGTAGCAAATGGATTCCGTCAACCCTAAAATGTGGCATGGTAATAGATTTTAGCCTTATAAACTTGTTGGTAAAATTTCATTGAGTTTGGACATCATTTAGATGGTCAAAACAAAATAAAAACATATAAAATTTACATTACAGGTCTGGCCGTATCGATACGGGTGATGGCGTATCAATACTGGCTTATGTTTTTGGAAACGAATTAAAGAGGGCATACCTATATGGGTGGTAACGTGTCGGTACGGTAATTAGCTTCTGGAAAATCACTGTAGCACCGTATTGATCTCGTATCGATACGGGTAGTTGACTTTGAAAGCGTTAACTACGCGTACCGATACGGCCCAGGGGTGTTTCAATACGGCTGGTCGATTTTGTAATCCGATTAAAATGAATTATGCTTAGTGTATCAATATGGTTTGGTCACGTATCGATACGGGTCCAAGGGAGCTAACGGTAATAATGGTCATGGTCAAAGAGTATCAATACGGTAGTACCCGTATCGGTACAGCCTTTCGAATCTGTAAAATCCCTAAGTCCTTTTATTCATAGCATATCGATACGGTCTTATGGCGTATCGATACCCATAGAGTTAAATCTGTTACAAGGATTAAAAGTTCTGCATTTTGGTCACTAAGTCTTATAATCTTAAATTGGGTTAGTAAATGAGCTCAGAATAACATGAAAATTTACAGACGTATGGTTTATAGTTCGAATTGCACTTATGGTAGCCTTAATTTCTGAAATGGACCAATAAATTATCGAAATTATTTAAAAAGGATAACTTCTGTGTTGTATTGAGCTATCGGTCTTAACGTAATGATTATTGTATCGTGTCACATACTAATTTACTGAATTTATTTCAAATAAAATATTGTACTGAATGTCGTTTGGTCACCGATAACACATTACGACCCATATTCCTACCAGACCGGGAAAAGGGTGTTACAAACATTATTTTGCTTCTTAGAGAACCGTGATATAAGCATGTTTCCTAGAAATTTGACAAGTACCGAATGTACTTTTTCTATCTATCTTACAACCTTTATAATTCACATCTAAATAAGCATGCAAACTAAAGGATGAGTCTCTAGGATATCATAGACCTAAACTAGGTGTATCTCTAAGGTATCTAAAGATTCTCTTAATAGCATGTAAATGTGATTCCTTGGGACTAGCTTGAAATCTAGTACACAAGCAAACACTAAAAATAATATATGGTCTACTTGCTATAAGATAAAGCAAAGAACCTATTATATATCTATAAATCTTAATATCGACACATTTACCTCCTTCATCTTTGTCAAGCTTTGTAGAAGAGCTCATTGGAATGTCTTGAAGCTTCACATTCTCTAAGCCAAACTTCTTGAGCATATCTTTGATGTATTTTTCTTGATTAATGAAGATGTCATCCTTCTTTTGTTTGATTTAGAGTCCTAAGAAAAATGTGAGCTCCCACATCAGGCTCATTTCGAACTCACCTTGCATTAACTTAGCAAATTCTTGGCAAAGAGACTCGTTAGTGGAACCAAAAAGAATATCATCAACAGGTTAATTACATGAGTTATAGACCTCCAAATCAGTTGAAATTTTGCAGGCAAGTCTAATAAGACATGAATTTTAGATATATGTCCTTAGATTCTGAAACTGACAAGAATTGTTAGAAATTATAGATTAGTCACTAAACTTTGTTTTCTTTGCAAAATAACCCTTAGTCATAAAATCAAGACTCAATGTGATATGAAAAGATTATTTGCTTGACATGAATACCAAGAAACATGAGTATGTTCCATGATTACTTGAATGTTGTATGAATTATGAAATGACATGTTCTAATTTGGTTTTCGATAATATCTTAGACGCGATTTTCTTCTAGACCGGGTAAGGGTGTTATATTTATGGTATCAGAGCTGGAGTTTAGTCGATTCTAGGACTAAATCGAGGCTCACTCATGATTTTATATGCATATGCCACATAAGAGTTATTTCTGTATGATATTTATGACTTACAACTGACACGATCATTTGTTCTTCTTAAATAGTATCAAATGACAGATGTTAATCTAGGCCGTGATAGCAATAATCATCATGTTGGTTCATCTACAAATGAAGAAGAATGAAATATGAGGAATCCTTTGATTCCTGAAGGAGGACAGAATGACCCTCCGCCACCTTCTCTATTACACCCTATTCCATAAGAGTGTTTCCAAAGTATGACCAATATGTTTAAGAAATTCATGATCTCTATGAAACAAGACTAGGCTATTCAGCCAGATGTGGCTACTTCTTCGACATATCAGGCACCAATTAACAAGTTGGCTCAGCATCAAGCCTATACGTTTATTGGGTTAGACGATGATAACCCCTAGATAGTTAAGTATTGGTTAGACACGACCATCAAGATCTTGACCAAGCAACTCTTATGCTCTGATGAGCACAAGCTTAAATGTGCCTTGACATTGATTTTAGATAAAGCTCACAATTAGCGGGAGACCATCGTTCTCATTATCCCTGAAAGATCTATTATGTGGGAGTTTTTTTGAATGAATTCTACAAGAGATATATTAGTGAATTGTAGCTGATAGATGAAGGATATTTTTTATGTCTGAAGCAATGAGAAATGCCAGTGGACCAATATGTTCGATACTTTTGTAAGTTCTATAGGTACGGGGCTGAATATATGAAGAAAGAAGTAGACAAATGCAAGATGTTTATTAATGGCCTATGTGACGAGCCGTGTCTTATGTTTATAGCTTTGGGAATTACCAATTTTCAAGATCTAGTTAACCGAGTCATTGCTACTGAGGTAACTCAAAAGGCTCAAAAAAAGAGAAGAAGAGGCCAGACACGACATGATAAGAGACATCAAGATGAGTCATATCCCTCTTTGCCTCTAAAAAGGGGCAGAAATCAAGATATAGATCAACCCACTTTCCAACAACCTTCAAGGTTAGGTTAAGTACCCAAACCTCAGTCCATGACCTATTCAGTTGCTCAGGTAACCTTAGCTGAAAACATATGATGCTCAGGCTAGGAACCTCACCACTCTATATACAATTATTGTCAAAAGCGACATCCATGATAGTGCTAAAGAAAGTTAGGAAATACTTTTTTTATGGTGAACAAGATCACTTTATTTAGGATTGTCATCAGAATTTAACTACTCTACCTTCTACGATTTCTTAAATCAATCATCCAGGGGTAAAGGACCCAAGCAAGTGTATTTGGGAGATTCTTAAAGACCTCGTGATCAGTTGCTTCCTCAACAAAGCAAGAACCTAAGACTCATGTACAGGTGTATCATGTTCATAGCAAAGAGGATGATGATGATTTTGATGTCATTGCAGGTATGGTTGAATTATGTTCATACCTCGTATATGCTTTGATAGACCCTGGATATACGCAATCCTTTATAAGCATTGGATTGATAGAAATTTTTTAATTGAATCTTGAGCCCACGACTTTTGAAATCATAGTTACGAATATGTCATGAGATAGTGTATCTATCAATTTGATATGTAAGAATTATCCCTTGATGATACAAGGGATTCCTTTTTTGACCAATTTGATGGCTTTACCCTTTCACGAATTCGATTTAATCCTGAGACTTGATTGGTTTAGAGAGCATCAAGTCTGGGTAGTTGCTCTAAGAAGAAGTTATACCTTCATGGTTTAGGTAAGGATAGCATTACATTATTAGATGCCAAGCATGAAAAGAGAAAATCCAAGGTCTTTGCCATCACTAAGGTAAATGAATTCCCTGATTTTTTTCTGATGAACTTTCAGGTCTACCTCTAACTTGAGAAGTGGAATTCAGAATTAAAGTGCAACCTGGAACCACTCTAGTTTCCATTGTACCTTACAGGATGACTCTTATTGAGATCAATGAGTTGAAAACGCAGTTGCAAGAATTGGTTGACATAGGCTTTATTCGATCGAGTACCTCACCTTGGGGAGCTCCAATTTTGTTTGTAAAAAAAAGACGGTACTATACATCTATGCATTGATTACTGTCAATTAAACAAGCTCACTATCAACAACAAGTATCCGTTGCCGAGAATTGAAGACCTGTTTGATCAAATAAAAGATGCTACAATGTTTTCAAAGATAGATCTCTGATCTGGATACTATATGTAACCCCCTAGACCCGGCCTAGTCGCTAGACCTGAGTTAAGGAAATAAAATTAGTTTGTTGAAGCAAACCCGAACTGACTTATTCGAAATTAGGTCCATTTTTTCTTTTATCTTATCTAGATGCATCGTTAAGTCCTAAAGTGTATATATAAGCAGCGGTTCAATTTTCATTCAATACAGACATCGATAAAGCACTCAATTGCAAAACAAACACTTTAGGAACCAAAATGCAAATTTGAATAATTACAAGGACTTAGCCCAATCTTAGATGATCAATATTTAGTTAACCATATTTCATGCTAGCATATCGAATTTCATTTCAAATGGAGTGTAATTAGGCATCCAATTTGACAAATTATGAAAACAAGGACTAAATCGCAAAAATTCCAAAACACAGGTACTAATTCAAACTCAAAGGCATCATACTGCAAACATCACTTACTCATTCAATTGATGCATGAACATAAAAAGACCAAAATGCAAAGAACCTAAACTTGGTATAGCTTATTAACCGAATTAACTACCGATCGTACTTGTACACTGGATTTCGTACCGTTACAGGCAAACATCAAAGCCAATATTAGAATTTGTACATAACAGGGCATACCAACACTCAGCTACGCGCACCAAAAGCCGGCCCTGCGTACCAGTACCCACAAGTAATAGTGGCCACTAGAATGGCCCCGTGTATCAGTACCGACCCCAAGTGTGCCGAATACACATTAAAGAATGTTATTAACTAATTTATAATGATTTTCAAACTTGTAAATTTTTTTATGCAAAACCAATTTGATTAAACAACCCTTTCTCGGTTTTCACTAAATTACAAATCTGTTTAGAGTCACCTAGTTTCGACCTTGAATTAGTTTATAAAATACTTTAAGCAGTTATTAAAAAGAAAATATAATTCAAGGTGAAAACTATGTGTGCTGCCTAGACCCTTTCTTGATTTTAAAATCACTACGCGATAAACAACCAACCAAGTTTAAAATCGTTTGAAATATCTTTTCTAATATTCTTAATTCCTCAAATTGAGTCATGTTTCTAGATCATATATCCACTAGATCATATATCCACATTAACTTATAAATAGAGTACGAAAATTAGACATACTAAATAATTACTTATTTAGTATCTATACATGCCCCACTAGACTAGGATGTGGTGATACTTACTGATAATATAGGCTAATTTGATCCAATGATGTGCAACTCCTCCTCTGCTATCTAGTCCGAAGTACCTTGGCCACTTAATATGATGCCTCACTAAGCCCTAGTTGGATTCTTTCTTTCATAGTACCTCGAACCTTCTCTGATTCGAACTTGAATTTTGCTTAAAAGCCTTCAAAATTGCCAAAGAAAACTTGCATATGCTTTCTCCCATGGTTTCCTATAGCTCACGGTTGGCATGAGAAAGATGAACAAAATTTTCTTCATCTTTTTGACTAAAATACTTTGAATTGTCTTATTTTTGCCACTTGTAAAATTAAATGAATTTTAAATTTATTTAAATAGTAAAATTACCAACTTAGCCTTTAAATCCAACGGCTAATTTAATCTCATCTAAAATCAAAGGCCAAGATTAAATCCTATCAGTAATAACATCCTTTGATGTTTCTAGATGGCATGTATATGTTAAAGTTTGCCGGTTACATACTAGTTTATATATGGTTTGTAATAATATATAGACTAGTTAAGTTTGTAGTAGATGATGAGTAATCATGTTCTAATTAAAATCGGGTAATAACCAAATATAGATAAATTAAGCAATCGGGTAGATTTTTGTTTTAGGCAGTTATATTCTATAATTTTTATAGATAAGAACTGTTAAGTTGCTGCCTGAATTTGGATTTAATTCGATAGGATAAAAATTTAGTAAATGATTTTATGTGATAAAAAAATTGTGATACTCTAATTGGTATTTATTATAGAATACTGATTAGGGTGTTATGTACATGCTGCACTAAAATGCATTTTGGGGATTCAAATCCCAACCCAAACATAACCAAATTACATACAAACAACCTAGACATGCTCCTAAAATTATACCATCATTAAACATATATGCTCAATTAATTAAATGTCATAAACCAACACAAATCACAATCAAACAAGAAGTCTAGAGGCATACTTCCAAATATAATAAAACAACATCCAATGTGCACCAAATGGTCAAGACCCCGAACATAGACTATAAATCAAATAAAACTAAAGACATACAATCATATAAACATATAATAATCAAACATTCCATCCAATTATTATTATAACCATTTAAATATGCATAACATTAAAACATAGTAAACATCATCCACATTAAAAATAATGTCATCATCCAACATAATATAAACTTCAACCAAATACCATGCCTTGTACAAAACAACATCCCCATGGTTATCCCACATTGCCTTATCACAAATAATGATAATGCAATAAACATACTCTTAAGTACGATTGTCTTAGGATCACTCCTCACCACGAACCTCAACCCCGCACTTGCTTAATTCTCTACATTGACGGAAAAAAAAGCATAAGCATATAATGCATAGTGAGTACGCTTAAAAAGGGTAAAATGATAATGCATTTTCAAAACCAAAACCGATATTAGAAACTCGTATTTAAGCAATTCATACTCGTCATTATCAAAGCATTTAAATAGAACACATACTTGCTCAAAACATATGCATCATGATTCTATAACAATCTTGCTTTCCATCATATATTCATATATTGACAACAATGTGACTAATCAAAATTGTCATCATTTAATCATAAATCTCATCGGATACTCAGATTATGGTGGAGATAATATTTCAAACCCTTTTAACGATGGCAATAATCTTTCAATTGCCTTTTAACGGTGGTAATAATCTTTCAATTACCTTTTACTCCTCTAGGCCTGGATAATGTCTTTCAATTACCTCAAGGTCGAGGGACACCTCAAACCCGGATAGTGTTTTCAACTACCTTAAGGCAGAGGGATGATCGATTAGGCTCAAAGCCCCCTTATGTTTATAGTGCACTTTAATCCTATGGCATGCCATTTATATCCAATACCTTTTTAGTGTGTCACATAGCCAATATAGATTATACATGCATGAGAGCTTACTATTTTCAATGCACTCGCTTCATCACTTTATTCAAAATCATGCTCATAACATTTTAATCAATGGTTGTGCATCTTGTGCACCTATTTAAATCATTCTCATGTTTATGTAACATGGAAAATCAAAATCATAATGCATCATAACAGTAAGTTTCATCCTCATGCATTTATTCAAATCAATTTCGTATTCAAATAACATTGCACTTGGCAACTACTGCATTTCCTTTTTCAAAAACTTATATCGGTGCACATAGGCGTCCTCACACTTGATAAATCATAGCATATTAAATAATGATGCATAAAAATAGTAAATAATTCAGCTCATGCTTCAAATCAAATCATAAAACATACTTTATTTTATCCGATATTCAAATGGCGAGATTAGGAAAAACTTGCTTCCGAGCTTAGCTAAGCTTGCTAGGCTTTAACTATATTCCCAAAGCCATAATTCAAACTTCTTTATAGTACCAAAATGCATTTTCACTCACCAACTCGCTACCGTCTTGATGCCAACGCCTAACCAAAAATCGCCATAACACTTGCCAACCTCCATGAGAAATTACAAGGGTCAATATAAATAGGACAACACCAAGGTAACCACTTTATTAAAATACCCCATATCACAATAAAATCTCCCATAAACTACTGTTACTTTGGACCATTACAATTCCCATAAATATTACTGAATCAATAAATTTCCTCTTATATATTCCATTTCACTACACAATAGGAATCATTATGCAATTCTATTAGTTTACGCCACTGCCTGATTCAATTCCCATTAATCTATTTTTTAATTAAAAATCAACAAAGCCATGAATGATAATAAGCAGCTGTGATGACTGTTGCTGCAGTAACTATTGTCGTGACATGTTTTGTCAGAATCCTAATGCTTTTGTGTTCTAGAAGGTTTGATTGTTGGAATTGTTCTGGTTACTCCATGAAAAATTATGGTGCTATCGCCAAGTTGGACTGTATGTATTGGAATATGGGTTCTTGTTCTGATTGTGATTTTTAACATAAAACTGGACTTTGGATTCTGTGGACATTCAGAAGAATCATGGTTATCATTACAAGAATAAAAAATGAATCTACTGCCTTAACCTCATGTGTGTTGCTAGGTCACTGCAAATTCTTATCTGTGTTAGTTAATGTAGCCAGTTGCGCTGAGATAGCATCTGATAAATCAAGCTCAATTACCGTGGCATTCCTTTTCACTGGTCCCTTCCTGGTGGTTGGGAACTGGTAATCATTATTAGCAAGTCTATCCGAAATCTCTAAGGCTTCCTCAAGTGATTTGTTAGGAGTATGCCATTTGCTGAGGCATCTAGCATCATCCTAGTCAGTGCGTTGACTCCATTGTAGAACATCACAACTTGTACCGATCCCAAAATCTCTAAATTCGTACATAGAAAATTTACGCAGAAGCTCTTTGTACCGATCCCAAGCCTCGTACATAGATTTGTCATCTGCTTAACGGAAAGATCTACTACTTTAACCTCATATGTGTTGCTAGGTCACTGCAAATTCTTATCTATGTTGATTAATGTAGCCAGTTGCACTGAGATAGCATTTCATAAATCAAGCTCAATTACCGTGGTATTCCTTCTCACCGGTCCCTTTCTGGTGGTTGGGAACTAGTAATCATTATTGGAAAGTCTATCCAAAATCTTCAAGGCTTCTTCAGGTGATTTGTCTAGGAGTGTGTCATTTGCCGAGGAATCTACCATCATCCTAGTCAGTGCGTTGACTCTATTGTAGAACATCACAACTTGTACTGATTCCAAAATCTCTAAATTCATGCATAGAAAATTTGCGTAGAAGTTGTTCGTACCGATAGTAAGCCTCGTAATAGATTCGTCATCTACTTAATGAAAAGAAGTAATGTTATTATGAAGGTTATCCATCATATTTGAAAAATAAAACCTGACAGGGAAACTTCGGCATAGATCTGTCCAAGATTCTAAAGATCTGGATGGTATATTGTTCAGACATGTTCTCGCCCTATCCCTCAGTGAATAAGGAAACAACTTTAACCTCAAGACATCTTTATGAACTCCCTGTTGTCTTATACAGCATTTTGGGTATCGATACCCACCCAAAAGTATCGATACTAAACCTCGCTACTGGAAACTTAATAAGTAGGGGTATCGATACCCACCAAAGGGTACAGATACTCTAAGCAAATTTTGCCTTTGTTCTTCACACAAAACACATGGTATCGGTACAGGCTCCCCGTATACTGATACTAAAGCCCAAAATTGGCTTCTAAGGCTTATGAAATCACTTCCCAAGCCCCCAAAATGTAACCCTTAACCCAATCCTATAACTTATGGGAGTTAATTAGGGTGGTTTGCTACCATTTTAACACATTATTAACGGTTAATCCAAATTTCACCAATAAAAGGGCCTTAAGCTACCTTAAGCCAAAACTAGCAACCATGCACCATATAATCAAGCAAAACAATCACTTTATGATCTTCAAGAAGAGTAAGAGTCAGAGATGTACTGACTTTAAGCCAAAAATCTCGAAGTGCACTCTTACCCTAAGCTTCTTCAGTTTTTCATCTTAGCTCAAGCATGAAGGAAGCCCCAAACACCTCCCCATGCCATACAAACATAAAAAACAAATCAAGGCTTGACATAACAAGGGGTAAGCTTATGTACAAATTCTTAACAAGGGAAATGGGTAGAAACTCTTGCATCTCGGGTGGAAGAATTGATGGAGAAAGCTTAGACCTTTAAGCTTTGAAAATATGGTGTTTGAAAGAAAGATGAGGAGGAAAGAAGGGAGAAAAATGATGGGGAAGATGATGTAAGGTTGTCTCCACAACTCATATGAAAACCAAAATAAAAGGGAGGGGAATCAGCCTTTTCTTTTAAAAAGGGTATATTCACCATCCAAAGCCCCCAACTTTCATCCATCTCCTAAAAGGGTCATTTCCCAAGCTTATATGGTCCAATTCCCATCCACTAAAGCCCAAACTTGCCTCAAATGATCCAATTACTCCAATCCAACTCGAAGGTTCATGGCCTGGGTCAATGCCCAACATTGACTCATAAATTTTGGGTCGTTACACTCAATTTGTCCTTTGGAGTTGGCATAAAATGTCACTACTCTTCCACTTTTTGGATTAGCTCCATGAACCGACTCTTGTCACCAGTCATGTGTCTAGAGCATCCACTATCAAGGTACCATGAATTTAAGCTTGTGTTTTGGGCCTTGTAGCAATGCTGCCCCTGCAAACATAGAATCACGTCTTGATTTTCGGTACCCAAATTCTTTTAGGTCCATGTGAATTAGCTCTCAAAATCTTGGTCCCCTTGGGGATCCAAGTAGCAATATGATCAATATTATTAGAAGCTAAGAGTTCCTTAGGAACCCATACACTCCTAACATTATTACCATTGGAGGGTCTATAGAAACCTCTATGCTTGTAACCATTAAAGTTCCTTTTCATATAGTTGGGTTTTGAATAATTTTTTTTTCAAAATGGTTTGTCCCAACTTTGTTTAAGAAAGCTTTAAGATCACCCACTTCTTTTTGGTAATCATCATGGACTCTTGAAAGTGAGTTATGCAAGTCTTGATTTTTCTTTTCAAAATCTTTTTGTTTTGCTTGCATATCTTCAACCTTCATTTCAAGCTCCATCATAGTTTTGGATAAAGAATTATTTTGGTTTTTTCAAATCTAAAGTAATTTTCTTATTTTGCAAAATAGATTCTTTGAACTCCAAAACTAACTCATCATAAACCTCTTAGAATTCATCATATGCTTCTTAAAACACCTCAAAATTAAATTCAAATGTAGATGAATTAGAGGATACCTTAGGATTCTCTTAAAATGCCATGAGACATAGGTTAGATACCTCTTGCTCATCATCATCGGATGAGTCTTCGTCGCTCCAAGTAGGCACATGATCCTTGATCTTTTTATTCTTCTCGAAGCTCGTCTTTTTTAGTTAGGGACAATCGAACTTGATGTGCCCCGACTTCTTGCATTCATAGCAAAGGATTTGGTCATTCTCCTTCTTTTTCAATTCATTCTTGAAGTCCTCATTTCATTGGAGCTTTTTTCCTCGGTTGGTCTTCATGAATCTTGTGAATCTTTTGCCTAGTTAGACATCTTTCCATCTTCTTCTTCGCTAGAATCGCTCTCATCATATGAAGCTTTGAAAGTAATTCCAACTTTCTTCCTTTCCACTTCCTTATTCTCTTCCTTCATCATTTTTTCCTTGTCTCATCAACTAATGAGTGAGTAGAGACCTCATGAGCTCATCAAGCTTCAAAGTCTTGAGATTTTTGGCTTTAATGATGGCTATCTTCTTTGGGTCCCATAAGTTGAGAAAAGAGTAGATGAGCTTTCGAGCAAGCTTATCCTCTAGAATGATCTTTTCATAGCCCTTAAGCTTGTTCACAATAACGAAAAAGCGATCAAACATCGTCTTGACGTTTTCATCATGTTCTATCTTGAAGTTCTCATAGCTTAGATTGAGGAGCCCAATCTTGGTCTCCTTAGCTTTATTAGTTCTCTCGTAAGTAACTTCGAGATTGTCATAAATCTCCTTGACACTCGAGCAAGAAGATATCTTGGCATATTCGTCAGGTACAAAAACACAAATATGATGTTCATAGCCTTGTCGTTGTATTGCATTTTCCTTCAATCGTCTTTGGTCCATTATTGTCTCTCCTTGGGAACGAATCTTTCTCATTATTTCTTCATATGAAGAGTTGGCCCATCCATCACTACATCCCAAAGAGAGTAATCGTTGGATTAGATAAACAACCTCATCTTATTCTTTCAATATGGGTAGTTAACCCTCATTGAAGTATGATGACTTGAAATGGATTGAGATTCCTCCATGAAGAAGTTACCAGAAATAGAGGCCATTGACGACTTAAAAACAATTAAAAAACGGTTGAGTCTACTCAAGAGGATGTGAAGCCTTCTAATGAGTGTAGCTCTGATACCAATTGTTGAATTGATCGATCAATAGAAATTATCAAGAGGGGGTGAATTGGCAATTAAAATTTTGGTGGGAGCAAATTACAAAAAGAAGAGAATTTTGCACAGGAGATTTATAGTGGTTCAACCTTCTAAACAATGTCTATATCTACTACCTTAACTACCACACTAAGGATTTCACAAATTCACTATTATGTCTTTCTTTTTAGGCTAAAATAGATAACCTCACAAATCCTAATCTTATATCCCAAAGTTTAGTAACCCTTCTCCTAAAATTGAATAGAAAGAAGCAAACTTTGAGAATCCTCCTAAGGAGATTGTTTGCACAAATTTCAGCTCACTAAAACCCCCAATACTTGATGAAAAATGAATTACAATAAGATCACTCAAGTTTGTACAAGATTTTACAATAAAAGCTCTAAAAAAGATTGGATATTTGCTTGGATGCTTTAGAATAGTTATCTTATTGTTAAAGAAGCTTTGGAAGCTTATTTTTGTACTCCCTCATTGATTTCTAGCCATTTGGGTTGTTGGGAAATTAAATAGAGTTGTTAGGTTACATTTTTCCCGCAATAAATGTTATCTGACAAGTGAGGGTATCGATACCCGAGCTTCTGTATCGGTACCTGCTCAAAGAGGAAATAGCCATTACAAGAAAGAGGTATCGGTACGCGGGCTTGCGTATCAGTACGGAGTGAAAATCTTAAAAGGGATACTGGTACGCTACGTACTGTATCGATACTTGAATTTACTCACTGGAAAATTTAAGGAGCTTGGGTATCGGTACGCGTATGGTCGTACCGCTACTCAATTCAGTCAAAAATATTTTTAAGGAGCTTGGGTATCAATACGAATTCCAGAATTGAAAGGCCCGTAACGGTACGCATATTGTCGTACCGGTACTCACTGACTAAAATAGTTTTTTTAGTACCAAAACACGTAGAAATTATTTTTTTTGAAAGTTTTAACTTATACAGAATATTTTTTCAAAATATTTTATGTTTTTCTAATGTTTGTCCATTAGTGAGTAGTTGCAAATACCTTAAAATTTCTTTTATTTGCAAAATATTTCTTGTTATATCAAAATCAAAATATTAGTTTAACATAATCTTTAATTATTTTGACTTTATCATAATTGTAAATGTTTTTTTTAAATTTTTTCGACTTTCAATCGTAAAATAAATTTACTCCATATTTATTATGATTTATTATTTTTAAAAAATATTTATTACGATTTATAACTTTTTTTGAATAAGTTAATTCATCTAAACACGATTAAAAGGGGGGTTTTTTGTCTACGGTAGTCCCAAATTTTTTTCATTTTTTTTATGTTAATCCTGAATCTATTTATTTTTATCCGCATTAGTCACTAAATTTCTTTTTTATATTCAAGCTCTTCTGACCTATTTTGAGCTCTTATAGGTTACAATATGCAAATAATCTAAGGGTATATTTTACACCCAAATGAAGCTTACATATCCTACTTCAAACTAATTATAGATTTTAGAGTTGCTATTTACAGATACCAAGAGTTGGTTAGTTGAAACTGCTTTCCTCAAATTTTTGGGTTTTCAGTTTCAATTAGTATATTTTCATACTCCAATTCTATTAACGTGTAGAATACTAATTCCAACCCTCAATACTAAGTTATGATTCGCACTTCATATAACAAATATGATTAGGGATGGCCATTTGATCCACACCCGACCCTTTAGGGTCGAGCTTTTTAAAGGAAAATTTCGGGATCGGGTTTAGTTTTTATGGTAGTGTCAGGTTGGATCGAGTTTAGGTCTAAGGTGAAATATCCGACTTAACCCGACCCGAAATAATAGATTAATTTTATTTTAAATATTTAGGTATAATTGCTATAATGCACACCTCTTTACATATATTTTTAATTATCTTATTATTTTGTCTAATAAAAATAGAATAATTATTATAATACTCATCTCTATTTGTATTTTTCAATTAACCCTCTATTTTATCGAAGACAAATGAGAAAAAATTATTTATGTATGGCCGGGTCAAGTTCGGGTCGGATGTGGATCGACCAAAAACCCGATCCAACCCGACCTATGACCATCCCTAAATATGACCAATCACCCAACTTATTCCAATATCATACTGTGGAGTTCTAACGTCAAAAAGTTATTAGTTCATAACATAAAAATTCATGAACAAAAAAATAGTATAACATCATTAATTCTACCCGATTTTAGGGTTAAAAGGTTAAATTTACCACTGTAGTAAATCTAAATCAGCAATGTTGTCCCTATTTTTTGCATCAATTTTGCCCTTGAAGTCATTCAATTGCAGTAATTTTGTCCCTTGACTGGCATTGGCTGTTAAAGTGCTGACATGGCTGTCAACTGTGCTGACGTGGTAGTCCATGATGCTGACGTGGCAGTACACGTGTGATGATGATAACTTTAAAAATAAGAAAAGAGAGAACTCTCACAAATTTGTGTAAATATCCTTTGAGTCCTTGATAAATTTAAAAATAAGAGAAGTGAGTACTCTAAAAAAAAGCAAATTTTTTTAATTTTTTTAAAAAACCATAAACTTAATAAAAAATATTTAAAAACTATTGAAAAACTAATATAAAAATTAAAATGTATTTATAAATGAAACGGTAAAGTATAAATATTAAAAATTGAACAATTTTATCGAAAAAGTCTTCGACTTTGTTAGTCGGAGTATTACCATTCGTTAAAAAAATTTCAATGGAATCATCCTTGTATTAGAGTAACAATAAAACTCATTTTTTTCTACATCAAATTGATGCTCATTAATATTTGATGTAGAAAAACAATTATTACTACTCTAAGGGAATGATGATTCTATTGAAAATTTGTTCAAGGAATATTAGTAGGCTTAGTATAACCAGAAATAGTCGAATACTTTTTCGATAGTTTTTATAAATATTTTGATTTTTTTATATTTATAACTTTCAATATTTTTAATTTTATATTTTTACTTATTTTTTTAATTTTTTATAGTGTTTTTATTTTTAATATTTTATGATTATTTAAATATTTTAAAAATTTTAATAATTTCTTATTTTTTAGCTTAAATATTAAATAAGTTTTCGAATATTTAATTATAATCAATTATGCCCCTAAACTCGGTAAAATAACCAATTATGCCCTCGAATTCGGTTGAAAAAATCAATTCAGTCCCTCTGCCACATCATCATCACATGTGTACTACCACATCAGCATTGCAGATCGCCACATCAGCACATTGGACCGCTATGTCAGCACCGTTAACTGCCACGTTAGCACTTTAACGATCAATGTCAGTCAAGGGGCAAAATTGTTGCAATTGAATGACTTCGAGGAAAAATTGATACAAAAAGTAGGGTAAAGTACACAAATGGTCACTAAACTACCCCTAAAAATACAAAATGGTCACCAAACTTTCAAAAATTACATAATGATAATTAAAATTTAGTTTTTATTACAAAATGGTCATTGAGCCGTTAACTGTCGTTAATTGGGAGATGTGACAGTTACAAAATTTATATAATAACATATTTAATCCTTAATATTTACACATTTAATCAATTTAGACATCAATAATGGGTTAAATTAGGAATAAATTAATTAAATGTGTCAATATAGAGGATTAAATGTTATATTAATCAAATTTCTGTAACTGCCACATCACCCAATTAACGACAGTTAATGACTCAGTGACCATTTTGTAATAAAAACTAAAGTTCAATGCCCATTATGTAGCATTTGAAAGTTTAATGACCATTTTATATTTTTAGAGATAGTTTAGTGATCATTTATGAACTTTGCCAAAAAAAAAAAAGTTGGGGCAATTAGGTTTACTACGGCAAATTTGACCATTTAGCCCAATTTTAGAATGCCTAGACTACACCATACAGTGTTAGAACAAAAATGAATTTACCCAAAATAAAATCTATCATATTTACAAACATGCCAAAACAAAATGAATTATTTTTCATTTGTATTAAATATATTATTTTTTGGTCGAGAGTTCGATCTTCGCCTTAAGCATACAGTAACTTTAAAACGTATGGACATCGCCTATCATTTATATAAATTAATAGAACATAAATGATTAATCACTAAGCTTGTTCTAATGATTACCTTAAAATGTTTTTATATTACATTTTAATATTTTATTCCAAATTATCACATCCTTACCAAACAAAAACCTTTACCACTCTCTTACTAAACAAGAAAAGTTCACTATGTGCATAAACATGATATTTAACAAATAAACATTTATTTGTTAATGCTGTTTAAGAAGCATATAATTACTTTGACGATAACCATTAGGCATTAACAGTGTTATCATTTTGGGTAAAGTATACAAATGGTCATTAAACTATCCTTAAAAATATAAAGTGGTCACCAAATTTTTTAAAAGTTACATAATGACCATTAAAATTTAGTTTTTATTATAAAAAGATCACCGAACCATTAGCTGTCGTTAACTGGGAGACGTGACGGTTACAATAATTTGTATAATAATATATTTAATCCTCAATATTTACACATTCAATCAATTTAGACATCAATGATGAGGGTTAAATTAGGAATAAATTGATAATTTATATGACTGCCACATCATCCAATTAACGACAGTTAACGACTCCATGACTATTTTATAACAAAAACTAAAATTTAATGCCCATTATGTAACTTTTGAAAGTTTGATGATCATCTTATATTTTTGGAGGTAATTTAGTGATCATTTGTGTACTTTACCATATCATATTCGATATGCATTTAAATCATGTCAAAATAAACCTAGCATAATATAGGGAATAAAGCCGCAATTAATCCTCATTTTAGAGATGGTTCTGAAACGACAACGTTGCGATGTGGCCCTATCCATTTCTCCATCTTGCTTGAGGCTTATATATTTTCCCCAAATCTTCCACTTGTTCCATCCTTCTCTTCCAAATCCATTTGAAATCGATTTTCGGACTTTTTAGGGTTTAGGTTTTAAGTTTCTTTTTCTCCCTGTTTCGTTCTAACAACTTCTTAGAGCCCTAACTTTTAAACCCGCGCAACGGGGCCGCCGATGAATCCACTGAAGTTGGGCAAAGAATGGGACGAATCCGTACCGCCGTCGAACCATTTGTGGGTAGGAAACCTGCCGGGCGAGACGGTGGATTCGGATCTAATGGAGTTGTTCAACAAATTCGGCGCACTCGATAGTGTCACCACGTACTCTTCGAGAAGCTACGCTTTCGTCTACTTTAAGCGCGTGGAGGATGCCAAGGCGGCAAGGGACGCTCTCCAAGGAGCAACCTTGCACGGAAGCCAGATCAAAATTGAGTTCGCTCGACCGGTTTGTTTCGTTGTTCTTTTCTTTTCCGTCTCGTTAGGTTTTTCAAAATTTACGCAATCTTTGTATATCTATTTCTGTTCATATTTCCAAGCAACTTTTAAGAGAAATCGACGTTTTAGGTCACGAATTCATATTTTTGGTTTGCATTTTTTTGTCACAAAATTTTCGTCCCCTTTTATGTGAAAACTCGAAACAAACCTGGAACTTAGAATGCAGTCACTAACGCGAGCTGAATCAATTAAAAAGAATCAGAATTTATCTGGGTATAGATGATATTTAGGGCCATAGACGGTGAAATTTTGATACTTTTCTTTCTATAATGGAACTGAGAAATCTTGGCAACCGCTAAGCGGCTTTTCAAAATTCGCGGATTGAAGGGGTTGAGCTTAAGAAGAATGGCAGACCAAAACAAACAAGTCTTTTTCTTTGTATCAAATTACGATTCACGCACGGTCAAAAGCAACAATTGATCAAATTATATTCCCTTTCCCTGCAATCAATCTCTCAATGGAAGCAAAGTTGTAGGCTGACGAGTCTTTAACCAGATGATTTTAGGGGAATTCTCCTTGTTCAATGTTTGGATTATCCGTTTTCACAATCTGAATTTAGTTGGCATAGTGTCGGTTATTGCTTTCACTCAGTAGAGTAGTGAAACGAGTTCGGTGTCTGAGATTTGGTGAATCAAAACTTTTTATCTCAATTAATTTAGGGGTTTTATTTTGATACAACCCTTTTATAAAATTTAAAACCTTAACACCCTAGATTTCAAACCTTAAACTCTAATCCTAAATCTTAAATTTTAAACTTTACAATTTAGACCCTTAAACATTAAATTAAACTCTTTAACCTCTAAATTTAAAAAGTACACGGAATGTGTATCAAAAATTTTTTCTTAATTAAGACCCTTTCTTCTAATTGGGTCTAAAAAATCTAATTTTAATGCACCAACTTCTTTCTACAAATCCCAACCGTCGATGGGTTAATTGGTCGACGATTAGAAAACGATCCCAATATCCAACTTTAAGTTTAAGAAGACAAAATGAACAAACTTTAAGCCTTTCTTTCTGGTATCAATAACAAGAAACCTCCCAGATTAAATTTAGTTTTCTTTAAACCAAATTCAATTGGACAATTCCCCCCCTCTGGTACACAAGGCCAAGGTTGGAGTGCGAGTGTCGAGCATATTTGGATTTCTTTTTATATCTTTATATTCGGACGGAAACTCGAAGCAATTTGACAAATTTATAATATTCCTTTAAAACTGATTTGATTTTCCCGGAAAACTTCTCCAAGCTAATTGATCTTAGTTTTGATTAAATTTAGATGAAGAATAACCAAACTAGGGTGATTAAATGGAATTGAACAAAATTGGTGCCTAGGTTGTCAATTGAGCTATCTATTTTATTTCTGGAGGTTAGAGATGATGCATTTTGGCCAAAATAACATTATCTGTTTCGAAGAAGACAACTCATATCAACAAAAGCCTTGCTCCTAAACTGGTGGGGGTTTGTTAAATATGACCGTCTTAAAAATGAGTTGAAATGTCTTTCATGTCGAAAGAGACCACCTTAATTTGTCGGGTTGATAGGGTTAGAAATTGTGCATGTAGAAAGTGGTCTTTTTTCACAACTTGAAGAATTGTAGGATGTCATAATCTACATATTTGCGTGCAATAGAACAAATAGTAGACCATTTTTGTGATTATATGAATTCCAGCAATTAGATGTTAGCTTTACAGAAATTTATGTATCTTCAATTTTATGATTTATATTCCTCCGCCATTTTTAATGTGTTCTTCCTCCTAACATGTCCTGTTTAACCTTTGAACTTTTTTGGGGTTTGTTGTGAGTTCCTCAGGCAAAGCCTTGTAAGAATCTATGGGTTGGCGGAATCAGCCAGACTGTTTCAAAGGAAGAATTGGAAGAAGAGTTCCGTAAGTTCGGTAAAATTGAAGATTTCAAGTTCCTTAGAGATCGTAATACCGCATTTGTTGAATATTCTAGAATAGAAGATGCTTCCGAGGCCATGAGAAACATGAGTGGGAAGCGAAAAGGTGGTGAACAGATACGTGTTGATTTTTTGAGATCCAACCCTTCGAGAAGAGTAAGTACCTGCACTTAGAATTTCAAGTCTGCTTTTACTAGTTAGGACTATCTTATGTTACTTGGAGTCGACCAAAAACAAGTATTTGTTCAACATGGGCATGTTTAATTTTTTCTAAGCTTTTTCATTTGTTTTGAGGGCCCTTGGAGGGCATATCTTCATACTCATGTTGAGTTACTAAAAGAAAAATGAAGAGTCAGAACAACACAGGAATTGCCTTTTGGTTTGAATTGGCATCTAGTTCGCATGCCAATATTTTCCTGTGCTTAAAGCATGTCAATCTAGTTCTCCATTCCTTCCATATATCTTGTACACATTTAAAATGCTTTAACGTGCTGGTAGTTATCATACTGAATGATTTTTCTCATCAATCCTTTTGACAGGATCAGTGGCCTAATTCTCATGGCCTCAGAGATGGGACTTTTTCTGGAAGGTTGGGGTCTTCTGACAGCCATTCTGTTGCAAAAAGGGCGGTGAGTTGTAAACCGAAAAGCGTCTCTTGATCTAGATTTTGCATAATGTTCTTCATTGTTCCTTCACTGACATTTATCGCCTGACTTGAATATTTTTGCATTCTGATATGTTGAATCATTTTTGCAGCATTCTCAATTAGGTGGCCGAAATGTGGATGGTCTGCCTAGCAAAGTTTTGTGGGTAGGTTATCCTCCCTCTGTGCAAATCGATGAACAAATGCTTCATAATGCCATGATACTCTTTGGTGAGATTGAGAACATGAAAAGCTTCCCTTCAAGACACTATGCCTTTGTGGAGTTTAGGAGTGTGGAGGAAGCTCGGCGTGCAAAGGAGGGTTTACAGGGTCGTTTATTTAATGATCCAAGGATCACCATTATGTACTCAAGTAGTGAACTTGCACCTGGGAGGGATTATGGCTTTGATTCAGGCATAAAGGGGCCAAGGCCTGGCATGATGTTCAGTGACCATCCATTTAGGCCTTCACAAATGGACATTCTTGGTCAAAATCATCCATTACTACCTAATAATACAGTATCTGGTTCATTGTCTGTACATCACAATATGCATGATGCTGATCTGAAAAATCTTGTCAGTGTAAATCGGGGAAGGCCATCTCCTCCTCTTCCTTCTGCTCAAGGTTTTAGGCCTTCACCGAGACAAGCATCTGGTTCATGGGATGTTTATAACGTGAACCAATTTCAGAGAGATGCAAAACGGTCGAGGATAGAGAATGCAATACCTATTGATGATCTCAGGCCTGTAATTGGTGGAGGTGCTTCAGGTCCATTTGTGAATGTCCAGGGGAAGGGTCATTTAAGTCCTGTGCCTGGAATGGTCACTGCCGGTGGACCTGGACCAGCCCCTCCTGATAACGATTTCATATGGAGAGGCATTATTGCTAAGGGTGGAACGCATGTTTGTCATGCTCGATGTGTTCCCATTGGAAAGGGGCTAGAGACAGAACTGTAAGTGTTGTTCTTTTTTCCTTGTAGGTTTTTCCTGGTGTATCTTTTTTTATAACGATGGTTGGACACTTTAATTTGTTTGTTTCTTTATTTTGAATCTTCTATTCTATGTTACGGCGATTATTATTTTTACTTGAAAATATCCATGCCCCACACTTGTAATTTGTTGGATAACTTAATTCCTCTGAATTTCTTTCCGGAAAATTTACATCTAACCTACAAATTTGACATTTAGCAGTCGCTAATGTCATTAGTATCTCAGAGACTCGAGTAAAGTTTCCTATTTGATAAATAATCGTCTGATTTTGTGGGTGGGATCTTGCCTAATAAGGTCCTGGTTTTTGAAGGCTGGCTTCCTTAAACTACGTTAAATTAGAGTTTTCTTTGTTTCTATGTTGTTACTCACTGAATTTCCTGTTTTCTTCAGTCCCGAAGTTGTTAACTGTTCAGCCAGAACAGGATTGGATATGCTAGCAAAACACTATCGTGAGGCCATTGGATTTGATATTGTTTTCTTCTTACCGGACAGTGAAGATGATTTTGCATCATACACCGAATTCCTTCGCTACCTTGGTTCAAAAAACAGAGCTGGTGTTGCTAAGTTCGATGATGGGACTACATTATTTTTGGTGCCTCCATCTGAATTTTTAACGAAAGTTCTAAAAGTTTTAGGACCTGAACGGCTCTATGGTGTTGTTTTAAAGTTGACTCCACAAGTACCAAGTGCTGCACCACCGCAACCGCATCCACCTCTTCTTTCTCATCCTGATTATAGTCATTTGAAGGAAGAACAGACTCTGAAGACGGAGTATGGAAGGGTTTTGCATGAGGACTCCAAACCTCCTGCAAGACCACTTGGACAATCTATCATGCAAAGTCAGCAACCCATTGCTGCGGCAGCACTGTCCCAAACTGGTGTTGCTTTAACACCGGATCTGATTGCTACTCTAGCCTCCTTTCTCCCGGTGACCTCGCAGTCCACTGCTGTCGGAGGTGTTCAACCTCCATTAATGACATCAACTACTCAGGCCTCATTTGCTCAAACAAATGCACCTAAAGGTGCTTCTGCCCAAATTTGGAACCAGGATCAACAAACTTCCGAGTCTGAAGCCCCATCTTTCCAACGGTTTAATCCTTCAGCACAATTACCACCAGTTCAGCATTACTCCACCATATCAAGCACATCTGCCCATCCAGCTCAAATTGCCCATGGCGGCACTCAGTTTCAGGAGTCTATCATCGGACAGCAAGGTGCTGCATCATCAATGCCATTGACTAATTTCAATATCCCATCTCAAAGTGAACATGGTGTTTTTTCTGCCCCTATTAACCAGCATTACCAGACTCAAGTTTCTACCGGTACACAGAAAGGCTATGGAATGATGCATGTACCTGGTGCTTCCGAGTTTTATGGTGCACCAACTCTTCAGCCGCCGAACAATCCAAATGTTATGTCTAATCAGGCTCATGGTGCTACTGTTTTGCAGCCACAAAATCTGATGCAAGCTGACAGAAAAAATCCAGACCTTCCTAGTCAAATACAGCCACTGCAATCTGTGCTTTCTGGAGCTGGTCAAGACACATCAGATGTGGAGGTCGATAAGAACCAGCGTTACCAGTCAACGTTGCAATTTGCAGCTAACCTGCTGCTCCAGATTCAGCAGCAAACAAATACTCCAGGCGGACAAGGGAGGGGAAGTTAGCTGTGAAATCTCCTTCAATCTAGGTAATTTCTGTAGCTTATTTTCTTGAACTCATACCTGCTTGACTAGTTAATTTAGGGATGGTCTTTGATTTATGTTTGTTATGCGATGATAGTTGCTAGTTGACTGTTATTATCCTTCCTTTTACATGGCTGCGGGTTCATTCCGAAGATTGCATATTTGAAGTAAAACTTTGTTGATTTAGAACTTAGAAAATTTAGTAGTAGTGTTTATGGTAAGTATACATGGCATTTGCCAGACCTACAATTTTAGGAATAGCAAAAGGGCCATAGGCATGTTTGGATGTTATGTGATGAAATGAGGTCCTTGGAATCCTTTTTGGTTATACAAGTGTTTCAAGGTATTTAAGAAAATGTTATGGTCTTGATCTTGAGTCTTGACAAGAGATATGGTGTTCGTTTAAACAGATTTGTGCATTTGGAGAGGTTATTTCTAGGTTGGATAGTTACTAGGGGTGTGCAGTTGTCGGCTTGGCTGGTTTAGTTTTTGTATATCAATAACTGAAAAAAATCGATTAAATCGCTAAAATCAAATAAATCGAATCGACAATTTTACCCCATTTTTCTTTTTAAAGATTTATTCATATACATGCAATTTATTATTTGAAAATGCTTATTTGGTTTATTCGGTTTGGATTTCCAAAACCGATAGCCAAACTGAATTAACCGCCGAATAAATAAAACCTGAAAACCCCCAGTAAAATCTTTAATAGTTAATTTTAAGAGCTAGTTTTTAGAGTTATGGTTAGAAAAATTGTAAAGTATTAAACTAATATTTTAGCTATACTTCAGGTGCCAAATTAAATATTAATCTTTTTTTAACTTGTTACGAGAGTTAACAGCTAAGTGAGTATAATGTAATAAATTGATATTGTTAGTGACTAGAACTTGACTTTTCAAACATTAGTGGTCAAAATGCAAAGTTACTCAGACATGAGTGGTCATTTCTTTAGTTTATATTCTTTATAGATGTTATTGTGTACAATACATACATTTCATCTGCAATTACTATATATATATATATATTAGTTGTGTTATTCTTTTGTTTGCGAGCCTTCTTACTGTATCTCTGTGTCTGTTTGTCTATCTATCTATTTGTATGTATACGTATATAACATACATTTCATCTTTACAATAATCTTAATGGTTGCATTGATTTTGACAATTATCTATCTGCACTTTTCATCAGACAATAGGATGAAGCTTAGAATTCTTATGGGATTCAAATTTGTAATGTTACTTTGTACCTAAGTTGATTTACCAAGTAAAAATTGTTTTACATTCTTAAAAGTATTTACCATTGAAGCCAGGTGCTATGTTTTTCCAAAGTGTATATGTCCTATGCATATTTGAACATGAGTTCGGGGTTATGATTCTTCAAATACATGGAAAACATAGAAAAAAAATCAAGTATATTCTTATTTCGATTCGAGTCCGGGTAACATAGATTCTTAAATGAAGTCCAAAACTTAAGTTGTGTACCTGTGATCTGTTAAAGTTTGTAATGGTTAGATATGTGAAATTGGAACAAGCTTCATTTTACTTTTTCAAAGGATTCTTAAACACAACTGGAATTGATATCATTTATTACAGTTGCGACTTTCTGGATACATAATCTAAAATCTCGATCGAGGTTCGACGAGTAGCTTCCCGAATTCTTGTAGAAAGACTAGCTTTTCTGGGAATTTTAGAATGTACGCCAAAATTTGATGACAGAATCAGAGATAATGTCAGGCAAAAGGTTGAACAATCTGTTTCTTGAAGATCTAAACCCTAAAACATATGAGCATTCATTTTAAATGAAAAAAAAAACACAAGTTAGCTTTTGGTTTGATGCGTTTAAAAAGAAGAATGCATGAATATGTTGTACTTAATTGATGCTTGGTATTCTGAATCTCAACATAACACAAGCCTTGTTTTTTGGATTGTGTAGGTAAGATTTTGGCTGCGTCGAGGGTTTAGGGTTTAAGGAAGTGAAGTTGATGGATGTTATTTCTGTTGCTCAACCTTGGAGATGTACACAATTGTGTTTGTTTTGAATCGAATCTTGGGTTTCAACTCTATTTCCTTTCTCCTATTAACATATCATACCAAATAATATTATCCGACAAAACAAACCAACACACCAAAACAGATGCTATGGATACGATATACAAAATTAAAAATGGATGGAGACAAATAATGGGGTCTCTTAACTTAAACCGAGAAAAAAATTATTTACCTCTTTGACTAATGCATCATAGTGTTGATGTGATAGTTCACGGTACAGACGTGACATTCTATAGTCGATGATGACATGACAAATGTACAAAATTGGTTTTTTTTAAAGTTCAATGCCTTAATTGTTTTTTTATAAAGTTCAAGGGTTTATTTAATATTTTAGGGAAAAATAAATGTAAACAATGACTAAAATACTCAAAAAATTAAAATCTTAAAATATTTCATAAAAAAGTCTTCGATTGTCTCTTGCTTACTACTCCTTCCATCCCACAAATTTTGTCTTTTGTTGATTTTTTACGTAGTTTTAGGAAGAAAGAATTTGTATAAGAGATGTGTTGTAAAATAATTAAAAGTTGTATTTCACCGGAGGTTCCTTTTGTTTAGGGCTTGTTTTATTTTTGTCACTTAAATATTATTTTTGTCACTTATGTTTTCGACCATTATCATTTTAGTCACCCAACCGTTAATCCCGTTAATTAATTTTCAATTTGACCCTCAAATTTTTAAAATTTTATATTTTCACCATCTTCACACAAAACGTCCTTTTCTCTAAAAATTTTTTGACCCAAACCCTAACCTCTCCCTCTATAAGTAAAATGCCGGTTTATTTATCCATTTAGAAAATCGTTTCCAGTCAGATTCTTATAAATATCTGCACAGATCAAATCATACATTTATAATAAGATCACCTTCTTGCCTGGGCAAGAATTCTTCATTTACCCCACTGTTTGAGCTCGTATCTTAAATAATGCAGCCTTACATATTATGTATTTTCTGGTCAAAGTTAAAGTGGATTTATGCAATAAATCCTTACATATTGACTTTTCAACAAAAATTTACATTTTTTGTCATTCTATAATGATCATTTTCAACTAGTATTAATTAAAAACAGTAAATTTTGTTCTTCTTCCTCTGTTTCTACCGTTGAATTATAGAATTGTTGCACCTACTGTGTTCAATAAATATATTTGTAACAAGAAATATTCATAAAAAGAAAAGAGATCAGACCTTTTTCTTCTTTACTGCAACTTAGCTGGCATAAGCAAAAGAACTGAGAACTGGTCTTTGCACTCTTCTTTGATTTGCTACTTTCTTTTTTTTTTCATTTTTCATTTTGCTTTCGACAATACACGCCAAAAGAAGAGATCAACTTCTAGCGTTGAAGCTGATATAACAGATGCTTCAATGAGATCCCGAGCTTTGACAAAGCAAGAAGTATCTACTGCCACATCTAAGAAGCATACATTAAGAAAGGTGTGTCGTTTCTGTGAGATAATATGTTAGAGTCGATTCTAACAGAGCAAATTGAGAGATAGAATAAGAGAATTTTGTAGATTAAGAAGAAAGTTCTCAAGTTTTTTCCATAGCGGCTTTATACAGTAACTTTGTATTTATACTAGGTCATTCGCAATACAAGACAAATCCGTTAAAGTTTTAGGTATATTTCTCTCCCTACCCCCCCTACAAATCATGCAAACATTCTCTGCTGGTTCATGCTCGATTTCCCCCACCGGCTCCTACTCTACTGGTCCCATAGGTATTGTTTCTGATAAATTGCTCGTGACATTACTCCCTCCATTTCCGAGGTTCGACCCCATGGTTGTGGCTCCTGGTTCGACAATATTAAACAGTAAAGGCAGCGGAGTGATTTGTTCCAACGGTTGCCCTTTACACGCCTTTAATTGCGACACATGAAAAACTGGATGGATGCGAGTTGATTCCGGTAAGTCGAGCTTATACACCACAGGACCAACTTGTTTCATAATGTGATGGGGACAAAAAAATGCGGACTCAACTTCTGATGCCGCCTCAACCTTAAAGACAACTGTCGGTAATGTTGTAAACGAACAAAAGCCCATAATCTCTCTTCAAGATCTACTTCTCGACGATGTTTATCAGCTTGGTTTTTCATCCTTGCCTGTGCGCGAATCAAGTTGTTCTTCAATTCCCGCAAGATTGAATCTCTTTCTTTCAACTCCTTTGCCACTTGATCGTTGACAGTGCTGCCTTCTAAATAGTTCACAATAGTCGGAGGGTTCTCCCATACAATGCTTTGAAGGGCGTCATGCCGGCCGAGATTTGGTAGGAAGTATTGTACCAGTATTTCGCTCATGCTAGAATTTTTTCCCACTGATTTGGTTCGTTGTCCGCTAAATTCCGCAAGTACATCTCCAAACACCGGTTCAGTGCCTCGATTTGCTCATTAGTTTGAGGGTGGTAAGCCGATCCCATAGACATTTCAGTCCCTTGCAACCGAGCCATTTCCTTCTACATCGTGCTTACAAAAATTCTGTCACGATCACTCACCATGGATCGAGGGATTCCATGCAATTTGATCACCCCTTGAACCATGACCTTAGCCACATATTCTGTGTTAAAATGTCGAGGCAATGCAAAGAAATGTCCATACTTTATCAAACAATCAACCACAACTAGAATAGCTTCTTTTCTGTTAGACTTTTGTAACCCTGTAATAAAATATAACGCAATATCTTCAAACACTTGGTTCGAATATTCATAGGCTGAAGTAAACCAGCAGGTGTCAAGCTGTCATTCTTCATTCGTTGACAAATCTGACACTTATTCATGAAACGACGAACATCTTTCCTCATATACTTCCAACAGAAATTAGTCGATATTCGATGGAAAGTACGAAGGACCCCTGCGTGTCCACCAATAGTTGATTGATGGAATTCTCGCAGAATTCATGACCGTAGTGCAGTTTCTCTAGATACCACAATTCTTCCTCGAAACAACAGCAGACCCTCTATCACAATATACCCTGGATATTCACTGCTTCCATGGGCTAACTGTTCTTGTATAGCTTGTAATTCACTGTCTTCTTGAGTGGCTATTCGAATGTCTTCGATGATGCCAAAAGTGGATTGTGTGAGAGCCATCAACGTTGAATTAACCTCTCTGGATAACGCGTCTGCCACTAAATTTAATTTTTCCAGACGGTAACGGATCTCAAAATCATAGCTAATCAACTTCGACAACGAACATTGTTGTTTCGAGGTCTATATCGTTTGTTGGGTGAGCTTGCGTAAGGATTTCTGATCAATGATGATGACAAATTTGCGCCCAAGTAAATATTGTCTCCATTTCCCTACGGCCTGCGTAATGGCAAACATTTTTGATGATATGCTCCTGCATTCGAGGGTTTATTTAATATTGGATAAACTACTGCAATGGTCACTTATATTTTTGCTGAATACAGTTTTAGTCACCGATTTTTAAATTCGACTGATAAGGTCACCTACGTTTTCGATCTGTAAACTTTTGGTCACTGAGACGTTTGTTGCCGTTAAGCTTCAACGCGAGGCTGATCTGACACAATAAAAAGAATGATAAATTACCTCCTTGTCTGGTGTCACCCAAAATCGGCATCTACAAAACGCTATACATGTATTTGATTTAAAAGATAGTTCAAACACCTATATAAAAAAAGATATAATTTAAGCACTTTACTTTTACTATGGTTAAGCCTAATATTCTAGGCATTTATGGAGTAAATTTTAGTAAGTCCGGAATCACGTACATCTTGATCGGAGGCAATAAACGATGCCAATAAAGCGAGTGTAGTTTACTTAACTAGTGGGTAAGAATAAGAATAAGGAGGTTTGGAGCTTGATCATGATAAATATTTGGTAAGAATAAGAAGAAAGTATAGTTTTTTTTTAACAATTTCTATCTAGGGAAGGGAAGAGAAAATTTGTTCCTAAAGGGTCTAGAACTTACAACCTAGGGGAAATGAAGATGTCAACTGAAAACTTTTAACCACTTGTTCTATAAATTATTGACGAAGCAAGTCTAGTTTTTTGTTAGGTTATTAGAAAAGAAATTCTAATAAAGCAGTGCATCAACGGAGATTTTGTTTTATGACACCTTTAATTCTTGTCTAGTTGAGATATATAATTTACTTCCAAGTGAGCGAGCTTAATTGATTTATTACAACTATGTATATGTGTGTTCCAGGGGTTTAGTCATGGGGTACCTCTAAAAAAAATGAATTAATATTGTTTCTATTTAGGTCATTGTTGTTAGACTTTTTTGTCAGACTCAGTCATGTTGCCTAATTTAACTCCAGCGACCAAAATGACAACAAAGTCTAATGATACCTAATTTACAAATTTTTGATGACTAAAATGAAAATTTATGAAAGTTAATTGACCGATTAATATAGTTTACATTTTCCCTCTACTTTCGTTTTGACAAATAAAACCTCATTCAATTATCAAACCAACGGGTGAGTCTGGATTGCGCCATGGTTATGGTATGGCTGTGGTGCAGCACCAATCGAAATGTTACAAAACAAGAAACTTAAAATGTTACTCATCAAACTTAAAATATTATACTTTCTAATAAACATTTTAGGTTGGTGGTTAAGTATTCAATACTTGTCACTTCTGATAACATTTTATGTTGGTTTTAAGTATCGATATTTATCGTAATAACTATCAACCTAAAATGCTATAAAAAGTATAACATTTTAAGTTTCGTGTTTTATAATATTTCGGTTGGTGCCTGTAACCCTGTTGTATGTTGAACTCAAAAAAAAAAAAACTACATTACTGAAGCAAACTTAATGCAAAAGGTGGACAAGCAACCAGTTCGAGGGGCATGAGTCAGACCGAACTACCCTAGCAAGTCAGTCGACTACCTTTTTACAAAGTCTTTTTATAAAGTAAAATTTAGAAACCAAAGGGAGAGAGGAAAGTCCGAGGACATCACATTCCACGACAGTTGAATCCCCTCCCCAATCGAAGGGGATTCGGAATTCAATCTTGAAATAAGGTTTTCATTATCAGATTCCTGAAGGATACGCTCAAGGCCATCATTAACAACAACATTAATCCCAATTCGAATAGCAACAAGTTCAGCCATTCTAGCAAAAAAGACATTCTAAACTTCTTAGTCGCGGTCTTGACAATAAAAACCATGCTCATTTCGAAAGATGACAACAATTCCGGCTTCTCTTGAGGAAGCGTCAAACGAATCAGTTTTAACAAATCCACATGCTGGGGGAACCCAAGGAGACATGAGATGAATGAATGGCCTTCTTGGTTTGGTGCTAGAGTTGCGTGACTGCATAAACTCGGTGAAGGAGCATTCCGCCATTAGCCAAACATCGTAGAGTTGTCCATTGTTCCTGAAAAAAATAAAATCATTTCAAGATTTCCATAAAAACCAACATATGAAAGCAATCAAAGAGAGGTCATCGCCAAATTTTCGTTTCGCAGATGAGTTTCAGATTTTAAACCACCAAGAGCAAAATCATGGGAACCCACATAATTAGGGCAATAGCTAAAGTCCGACGATCTTGAAATTGTCTGAGCAGAAGGACAAAGAAAGAAAATGCGTTCAATGCTTTCATCATCCTAACCACGCCGCGCAAATAGTGCCAGACGATTTAATCTAGCCTTCAAGTTGGTGTTTGAAGCAAGAGCTTTTGTGGCATGCTTTCCCTAAGAAGTTACATATTTCTGGTGGAGTCTCAAGTTTCCAGATCGATCGTTAAAGCTGTTTGTCATGTCTAGGATCAGATCTTGAACTCGAAATTGCATCAAGGACTATAGAGCTCGAAAGAAGATAGTATCCAGACTTTACCAAAAACTCTCCATTTTTATTGTCTTTCCAAATGAAAGAGTCTTTGACATTTGGGCCACCAATAGGAATAAAAAGAATTTGCTTCGTTTCCTCAGTAAAGAAGAGGGTTTCAGTCATACCAATCTTTCATTCTTGTTCCACCATGTCGATTAAATTTAAAACTCGACTACCCATATAGTCATTCGGTCGGAATGAAGCAATCATAAAGGTAGGTTTGGGATCCAAAGATCGTCCCATATAGCAATATCTTCCCCGTTACCAACTCTCCATAATGATCCTTTCTTGATTCCATCTCGAAAATTAGTCTGAGCCCAATATAGGTTTTGACATTCTGATGTTGAGAATGGATTTCCGTTTGAAAAATACTTTCCCCTGAATATTCTAGCAACCATAGAGTTTGGGTTTTTAACGAATCTCCAAACTTGCTTGGCAACAAGACTCTTGTTAAATAATCTCAAGTCACAAAAACTAAGGCCTTTATTATCCTTCGATTTGCATAGTTCTTATCAAAGCAGTTGCTACTTTCATCCCTTCATATGTTATTTAATGTTTTCTCCTCCTATTTGGGTGAGTCTGGGGGTATGAATAGATGTGTTCATGGTTGATTAACCATACCGTTTAACCTAAACGGTCGATTAACCGTTATAATGATTATTAAATTTTGTAAATTATAATCTAATTATTAAGAAACGGTTAATCATGTTCTATGGTTCGGTTATAGGTTAACCTATTACAATTTTTTCACATGTTCGCTAGAATAATGAAATTATCTCCCCAATAATTATTAAATTAAAATGTTTAGAAAAAATACTTAAATAGAGAGATTATAAACACCAATTTCATACTTAAATAAAAAAAGTATATGCATACTATAAAGTTTCAACACAACACAAAACACACACAAGCTTCACAATAGTTTAAAGTTTTAAGTTCTAAATTTCAACAGTGTTCAGCACATAATAATACACCATCAAAGTTTTAAACACAAATATTAACTAACATAAAACAAACATAAGGTAAATAAAACTTCCATGAGTTAAAGCCATAAAATAATTTAATAAATATATATAAATAATTTAATAACAGATAGGTTAATCGCCTGCCAAAACTCATAACTATAATCGTAAATATTAACCATCATTTTTAGTGGTTTGGTTAACCAAAACAGTTTAGTATTAACGGTTCAGTTAATTAACCTGTAAAAAGTAACGATTATACCGGTTAATGGTTATGGTTAATTATGCACACCCTAGGTACGACGCCTTAATTTTAAGGATAAAATGCGGCACAACCAAAATGTTAGAAAACATGAAACTTAAAATGTTACTTACACCAACCGAAATGTTATCCGAAATATTTTTTTCATGACAAGTTTCAGAACTTGTTTATGAGTTTTGAAACTTACCACCAACCTAAAATTATAAAAAATAGGGAAAACTACATTTTTAGTACCAAACTATGCCCGCTTACTGTTTTAGCACCCTAATTATTATTTTTGGCAGAACAGTACCTAATGTTACATTTTTATTCTGTTTTAGTACCCTGGTCGTTAAAAACTAACAGGAATGATGACGTGGCTTGATATAATCACAGTTTTAGTCCAAAAAAGTTATATAAATTTTATCAATTTAGTCTAAAATTCATCAATTTAAAAACATCATCTTAATTTTAATAAAATTTTGTCTCATCTCTTTCTCACCCCCTCGTTTTCTCGTCGTATCTCGATCGAGGAGTTTGGGTCCTCTAATGGACCCTTGATTAGCCCCCCCACTGATCCTTAAATCAAAAAGTTTTGATTGTCTCTAGCGCATTTTTTAAACTCCAAAACTCAAAAAAGTGTTCGACTAGAAGAAGAAAAATAAGAAATTTACAATTTTAATCCAAAAATTAAAATATGTTTTAATTGATAAAATTTTAGACTAAGTTGATAGATTATACAAGTTTTTGGACTAAAATTGTTATTAACCCAAGCCACATCACAATTTTCATTAATTTTAAATGACGGGTACCAAAATAGAACAGAAATGTAACGTTAGATACTATTTTACAAAAAAATAATTGGGTATCAAAACAGTAATACACGCATAATTAAAGTACTAAATACATAGTTTTGTCAAAAAAAACTTATAATATTTTAAGTTGCAACCGCTACCCAAATAACTTAAACTTAGTCTACGAGTTTTAAAATTTATTACCAATTTAAAATAGGCTTAAATGAAAAATAAGTGCCTAAAGTATGTCTTTTTTGAACTTTATGTGCTTAAAGTATTTTTTTTATAAAAATAGGTGCCTAAAGTTTCAAAAGTTATAATTTTAGGTGCCCGGCTATTAACTACCGTTAAAAAATCGTTAACCAATACAAAATTAACACGTGTCATTTTTAATTTCTTTAAATTATTTTTTAATAATTTAAAATTTTACAAAAAAACTCTTGAAAGTCTAAAACTTTCTAAAATAGCCCCAAATCCCTAAATCCTAAATCCCCAAATTCTCACAACTGTCGTCGCCGGCCCCACCCTTTCGATTGCCAAACCCAGTCGACCATTTCCCCTCACTCGCCATCGTCGAAAATCGACGAACGATGTGCTAACCAAACATTGAAATTTGAACTTAAAATAACCGTTCGATTAGCACACCGTTCGCCAGTTTCCGACAAAGGCGAGTTGGGGGAAATGGCCAGTTGAGTTCGGCGACCGGTCGGCGACGGCGACAACGGTGAGGATTTAAGATTTAAGGATTTTTAGGGATTTAGGGACTGATTTGAACATTTTTATAAAGTTTGAAATTTTTTTAAAAAAATTAAATTTTAAAGTTTATTTCAAAATTAATTAAAAAAACAATATTCATGCCATGTGTAACGTTTTAAATAAATAATAATTTTTTAAACAGCCAAATATTTAAAATTATAACTTTTAAAATTTTAAATATATAATTTTACAAAAACTTACTTTAAATACTTAAAGTTAATATATTTTAGACGCTTATTTTTAAAAAAAAAACCTTTCTAATTCTGCATTTTCCAACAATATTTTCTTTCTTTTAATTGCTTGATAGATCTGAAGGAATTGTGTTCAATTTTGATCCCAAAAATATGGTTTCTCCGGCTACCCTCCAAAGATCCCCCACCCCCACCTCCTCCTCCCCTCTCCACCGTCTCCCCACTTTCAAAAACCCTCCCGCTTCTTCCACCGCCGCTCCCCCTCCGCCTTCTTCCACGCTCGACTCTTTCGCCAATGACCCTGTCCTTTCCCCTTTCCTCTCCCCTTCTTTTTCTTCCACCACCTTCTCCTCCGCCGCCCTTTCCTCCGGATCCCCTGCTTCCACCGCCGAACACCTCCTCCAAGCCATCCGCCAACTCGACTCCCAAATCCGTTCTCACGTCCTTTCCAATCATCCTCTCCTCCTCACCCAGTTATCTTCTCTGAACAACGCTGAGGTTTCCCTCTCCACTCTTAGATCTTCCATCTCTTCGCTTCAATCTTCTGTTCGTCGTGTACGTTCCGAGCTCTCCGAACCCCATAATTCAATTCTCTCCAAGACTGCCCAGCTCTCGAATTTACATAAAACTTCCGAGCTTCTCTCCCACTCTATACGTGCCATTCGTATTTCCAAAAAGCTGAGAGACCTTATGGCTTCCGCTGAAGTAGAGCCTGATAAGTTGGATCTTGCTAAGGCTGCTCAGTTGCATAATGATATCTTGACCTTGTGTGAGGAATATGATCTTGGAGGTATGGATATGGTCGACGAGGAAATTAATGCGGTCAAAGAGATTGGGAGTAAGTTAAGAAGTGAAGCAATGAAAGTTTTGGAAAAGGGAATGGAAGGGCTGAATCAGGCTGAGGTGGGAACTGGGTTGCAAGTGTTTTACAATCTTGGGGAGTTGAGAGGGACGGTGGAGCAATTGGTGAGTAAATACAAGGGAATGGGTGTGAAGAGTGTGAGTATGGCCTTGGATATGAAGGCCATTTCAGCTGGCGGTGGCGGATTCGGTCCTGGAGGTATTAGGGGGAGTGGAACGCCGCAGATTGGGGGAAGTGGGAAGGCAAGAGAGGCGTTGTGGCAGCGGATGGGGAGTTGTATAGATCAGTTGCATTCTATAGTGGTTGCAATTTGGCATTTGCAGAGGGTTTTGTCCAAGAAGAGAGACCCTTTTTCACATGTCTTCTTGATGAAGTCATTAAGGTAACACCATTCGATTTGTTTTCATTTTCTTTCTGTAATGGTAATTCTATTCTTTCCATGTTTATATCTCTATATTCATTATGAATGTCACAACAACGTAGGAAATGGTAAAACATGTAACTGCTGTTTCCCTGCTTTGCTGTAATTATTTATGCTGCTTGGTGCAGGAGGGTGATCCCATGCTGACAGATCGAGTGTGGAAAGCTCTAGTTAAGGCTTTTGCTACCCAAATGAAGTCGGCTTTTACTGCATCAAGTTTTGTCAAAGAGATATTCACAAATGGGTATCCGAAGCTCTTCTCTATGATGGAAAATCTTTTTGAAGGAATTTCACGTGACACTGATGTCAAGGGGGTGTTACCAGCCATAACATCAGAGGGAAAAGCTCAAATGGTTGCGGCTATTGAAACTTTCCAGATGTCTTTCTTGGCTGGCTGCCTTGGCCGTCTGTCAGATATTGTTAATTCTGTTTTCCCAGTCTCCAGCCGTGGTAGTGTTCCCTCCAAAGAACAGATCTCTAGAATTCTTTCTCGTATTCAGGAAGAAATCGAAGCTGTTCAATTGGATGCTCGATTGACTCTTCTTGTGCTGCGTGAAATTAGTAAGGTTTTGCTGCTGATTGCAGAACGAGCTGAATATCTGGTATTTCATTTTTCCTGTGCAAAATTTATTTTTCTTCTTACTGAATTGAATATCTTCTATGTGCGGAATTATACATTAGTATATCCCTGATTTAGAATTGGGATCAGGGTAGGGGAGGAAGAAAGAGGTTACCCCTCCATTGTCTTTCCTAAATCTGCTATGGTTTGATTAAGAACTTGTTATTCCGTCCCTGCCGTGTCATTGTAAGTTTTTGATATATTTGGGAAATCAGGTCACAGTGTGATTATGTTGTATGTTGTCTATAACATAATTTTGCAATTCATAACATAACTAAATGGGGTAACATTTATATCATCAAGTAAACACATTTCACTAGAAGCTACAACACTATTCTATATTGTCATTTCTAAAATCTTAACCTGAACATGAGAAATATATGCGGTGTCCAATGTGTTTATGCTGATAATGTTTATGCAATTCTACAATAAAATGATCCATCTGGTAAGGCAACTAGTTGATTCAATTACTCTGTCCATTTTCAGCTTTTCTGACTGTATGTAACATTTTCTGTCTTACAAGTATAAAATGCATTGTTTTGTGTGATAATTTGTTTAGGTATACATACTAGGCATTAGGTGACATTATAATCCTTTGGCATTCTCTGATGCTGTATTTGATCTAATCATGGCCTGATCGAGCTATTAGCCAGGTTTAATCTTATTGTTGATTTCTGAAGGTTTCCTTTCCTCAAAACCCTGAAACGTCTTGTCAAACCTTATTGTAGTATATCAACTAATGCAAATCTGTACTTTATAAAACACACATGCACACAAACGCATACACATGTATGAAATAATAAGTGTATTCAACTTTCTTAAACTGGCAGATATCAACTGGTCCTGAAGCCCGTCAAGTATCTGGTCCTGCTACTGCAGCTCAGCTCAAGAACTTTGCATTATGTCAGCATTTACAAGAAATCCATACACGCTTAACTTCTATGATCATGGGACTTCCAACTATTGCTGCAGATGTATTGTCACCTTCACTTGGTGCTATATATGGTGTTGCTTGTGACTCTATAACATCATTGTTCCAGGCAATGATTGATCATCTTGAATCTTGCAAATCCATGACCAGAACTTTTCTGCACTTGGCATGGATGCTGCCATGGACAACAATGCTTCACCTTACATGGAGGAGTTGCAAAAGTGCATTCTTCACTTTCGTCGTGAGTTCCTATCTAGGCTGTTGCCATCTTCAGCCAATGCTACGACTGTAGTAACAGAAACCATATGCACAAGGCTTGTGAGGAGCATGGCTTCAAGGGTTTTGATTCTCTATATCAGGCATGCTTCTCTTGTTAGACCCCTTTCGGAGTTAGGGAAGCTTAGAATGGCCAGAGACATGGCTGAGCTGGAATTAGCTGTGGGCCAAAATTTGTTCCCGGTTGAACAACTAGGTGCACCATACCGAGCTCTTCGAGCATTACGACCACTAATCTTCTTGGAAACTTCTCAACTAGGAGCATATCCTCTTCTTCAAGATTTACCTCCAAGTGTCATACTACATCATCTCTATTCCCGAGGCCCTGAAGACTTGCAATCACCACTGGAAAGGAATAAGCTTACACATTTGCAATATTCGTTGTGGCTGGATTCTCAGGGGGAAGATCAGATCTGGAAAGGAATCAAGGCAACACTGGATGATTATGCTGCAAAGGTTAGGGCTAGAGGCGGCAAGGTGTTCAGTCCTGTATATCCTCTTATGCTTCAATTAGGTTCATCATTGAGCGAGACTGCACCTGCATCTCAAAAATGATCAATCATCTGCAATTCTTCACTTAAACTAGAATGAACAAGTCGAAACAGCATTTGCCACGTTTTTTGCCTTCTAGCAAAATCTTTCGCAATAAACATCTCTGGGAAAAAGCTTCAAAAGTGTTGCTGTAGAAAAGAGAGTTTGAATACTCTTCTTGTTATATTTCGATACAAGAGAAGAAGTCTATTTATAGACTTTTACAGAGGAGTTTTACACAGAGTAGTTAACCTATTAGGATTGAACTTTTATCCTTTACAATGATAGAGTTAGATTATAACTAAACTACATAGTTATGATAGAGTTAGATTATAACTAAACTACATAGTTATGATAGAGTTAGATTACCTATCATACACGTATTAACTCACACTCCCCCCAAAACCAGGCGTGTATATGTTGTGTACACCCGGTTTGGATGAAAACTCATCAAAATTTGCCCTAGGAAGTGCTTTGGTGAAGATATCGACAAGTTGATTCTTGGTTGGAATATAATGAAGCTTTATTACTCCATTATTGACCTTCTCATAGATAAAGTGCCTATCTATTTCAATATGTTTAGTCCTGGTCATGCCAGACCGGATTCTTGACAATGCTCATTCTTGATTGACTATCACCAGAAACCTCAAATTCTAACTTTCCATCCAACTCTAACTCGGTGAGGAGTTTTTAATCCACATTCCTCACATATTCCAAGAGCCATAGCTCAATTCGTCATACGCTTCTAGATACTACACCGCTTTTTACTTCTCAAGTGACCCGATTTCCCCACACAAACGCATAATAGCCACTCACGGGACCTTCTATCTGTTAGTTCTCCCCGCCCACTTAAGGTCTCTGTAGACTTTTATAGTTCTGTCTGGATGTTTTACAAAATAAGTCCGGACACTGTGTAAACTTCGTACCTCGGATCCTATCGACCGCCTCCATGTGCTCTTCTCTCGAGGACTACTCATGAGTTGACTCACTATACTCACCGAGTATGCAATGTCGTCCGTGAGTGAGAGGTAGATTAGTTTTCCCACCACCTTTGGTAGGACTCTTTATTCACCGGATTCCCCATTCCATCTTTACCAATTTCAAACTGGTTCCATTGAGATTCTGCTGTCTACACCCGAGCATTCCAGTTTTCACGTAAGTAGATCTAGAATGTATTTCCTTTGGTTGATAACTAACCCTTCTTTTGATCTTGCAACTTCCATTCCCAAGAAATACCTAAGGCTTCCTAAGTCCTTAGTTTCAACTCCTTTGCTTGAAAACTAGAACAGTTTTTCACTTCTCTATCTCTTCTATGTCATCACCAATAATAATGATATCATCAACATAGACAATTAGGAGAGTTATCTTACCATCCGGTGTAGCTTTTCTAAATAATGTATGGTCTGCTTGACTTTGCTTGAAATCATTCTCAACCATAGCTCTAGCAAACTGTCAAAACCATGCTCTAGGAATTGCTTCAAGCCGTACAATGATCTATTCAGTTTGCACACTCGTCTTTGTTGTGGTCTTCTCTTCTAAACCGTGTGGAACCCGCATGTACACTTCCTCCTCAAGTCTACCATTTAGAAATGCGTTTTTGATGTCCAACCGATGCAGCTTCCAATCCTTGTTAATCGCCATCAAAGCAATATCCTGATGGTGTTTAACTTTGCTACAGTGCAAAAAGTTTCTTGATAGTCTACACCATATGATTGAGTAAACCCTTTAGCCACCAACCTTGCCTTGTATCTCTCAACACTCCCATCCCAATGGTACTTGACCAGAAAAGACCCATTTACACCCCACACCTTTTTTTCCTTCTCGCGGATCTGTCATGCTCCGTATTGTTCTTTTGTAATGCCTCAATTTCCTCTTCAACCGCTTTCCTCCATTCTCGATTGTTAAAGGCCTCTTCCACTGCCTTGGGAATTCTTATGTCACAATGTTAGTTTGTAAAAGCTTTGAATCCGTGCATTAATTTCCCATAGGCAATAAACCTGTTAATAGGATGAGCAGACATTTTCTTACCCCCTTTCTAATAGCAATAGGAAACTCATCTAAGTTAATGTAGTAGAATCTTGTGGAATAACATTACCTCCCGTCTCCAAAGCATCGGGACTCAAAGCTAGTTCTTGGCAAGTGTTAGGTGACTAACCGCCTCGGTCAAGTTTCTTTTTCTTCTTGTATAGACACCGAGTTGTCTTTCGGTGGTTGTAGAGAGTTAGGTGATGTATATGGTATAGTTTTAATCACCGGAGGAGGTGTTGTATAAGGGCTGGTAGTTTTAGACTGTGGAGAAGGTGTGTCTACGAGATTAAGATTAGTACTCACAATTTCATCAAGTAGGCTCGGAAGAAGTATTTTGTAGAGCAAAGGTACTTACATCAAGAATAGGCAAGGAAATAATGGGTCATGGATCATGCAAGGGCTGAGATTCCTTGTATCTCTCCCCTCAATTTCAGTTCTCGCAAAGTAAGGTTTATTTTCAAAGAAAGTAACATCAAAAGAGATATAGGTTTTCTTGGTAATGGGGCAAGAACACTTGTAACCCTTCCGACTCGATGAATACCCTATAAACACACAACGTAGAGCCCTAGGATCAAGTTTACTCCTATTATTGCGATGCACGTGAACAAAAGATGTGCATCCAAAAACTCGAAGAAGAAGAACAGAGGATAATGGTTTGAAATGTGGAAATTTTTGGAAAAGAGTTTCAGTGGGTACTTTGAATCCTAGTGTCTTGCTTGGCATCCTATTGATTAGGTAGGTGGCAGTAAGAAGAGCTTCCCCCCATAGATAATTAGGTGCATTGGCAGAAAATAATAGGGACCTAGTCACCTCTAGTAAATGTCTATTTTTTCTTTCGGCCACTCCATTTTGTTGAGGGGTGTTGACACAAGAAGTAAGATGAAAGATGCCTTTTTCTTTGAAAAAATACCCAAGAGATTTGCTAAGATATTCACTCCCATTATCACTCCACTATTTTAATTTGTTTCTCGAATTGAGTTTTGACCATATGATAAAAACTTTTAAAAATTATCTCAACTTCAGATTTTTCTTTCATCAAAAAGGTCCAAGTTGTTCTAGAAAAATCATCAATAAACGACACAAACCATCTAGAACCAGAGATGTTTTTTACTTTAGAAGGGCCCCAAATGTCACTGTGTATTATAGAAAATGGTGAAGTAGGTTTATAGTGAGAAGGAACATATGGTTTTCTCGTATGTTTAGCCATTTGACATACTTCACAAGTAAAAGAAGAGGGATTTTTATTAATGAAGAAATTAGGAAACAACTTTGCAAGGTAGTAGAAACTTGGATGTCCTAATCGAAGATGCAAAAGCATAATATCATTCAAGGGAAACCGCTAAAAAAACGATGTTCTAAAGCAATTGGAAATAGAAGGATTCGGATAGGGTAGGCCATCAAGGATATATAAGCCGTTACACACCTAGCACCGCCAATCACCGTCTTCGAGCCCAGTGCTCGAAAAACACAACCAAAGAACCCCAAAGTTAACCTCACATTTAATATCCTGAACCAATTTGCTAATGATAATAAATTGCATGTGAGTTTGGGAACATAAAGAACATCGGACAATATGATCTTGCTACTCAATCGAATGAACCACTCCTTTTTATGTTGTAAAGGGAACCATCGGCTATCTTTATGGAGGAAGGAGACTTGTGGTTACTATAATTGTTGAAGAGTGTAGGATTTCTGTCATATGATCGAGGCATCGAATCGATTATCCAATTAAATGCACTAGTTGTTGCTAAGCAAGAAATACTACCTTGATGTCATTAAGGCATTAGGAACATGTTTAGATGATACGTGAGTAAAAATCTGTTGGAGTTCCTCGATCCGTTGTCTACTAAAGTCTGCTGGAGGAATTTTTTAAAGATGCAAGATGGGCTTCTTTCGAATCGATTTAGGAGGCTTCGGTCTCACGGTTTTCCATGCAGCCTCCAACATTGGTCCATCACATGCCCACCCTTTTTTGCGGTGGTCACACCAAGGTCTCCCCCTCCTTTGTTTACTCCCGAGTTGGCGTTTGTAAGAAGAAGAGCGCTTACTTTTCTTGTTTGGATCGCTTTGGCACCATCGTGAAAGTCTCGCTTTCTTCCTTCGGATTTACAAAAGGCTTCTCGAACCGGTGGTAGTGGTTTAGTGGCTAAAATCTCTGCTGCTGGCTCCATCAAATTCTCCATTTAGTCCCGAGAGAAACTGGAACACCCTCCTCTCGATTTTTGAGCTTATTGTAGAAGCTAATGTCATCGAGACACTTCCATTCATTAGCTTCATACAGATCTATTTGCTTTGCCAAAGATTTGGTTAGGACTCCAAAATATTGTGCCACTTTATTACCTCCCCTTGTCCGAGATCTTTGATCTTATTCTCAACTCAAAAGAGTTACGGTGTGTTGTCAACGCTGGAATAAGTATCTCTCGCAGCATTCCAAATTTCTCACGCTGCTTTGATAAAGCATGAAATTTTCTCCAATTTCAGGTACCATGGAATTAATTAACCATGACATTATCATGGTGTTTTCACTCAACCAATTAGAGTAGGCTGGGTCAGACTCATCTGGAACATGAGTTGAGTCTGAGAGATAGGAAGCTTTCCTTCTTCCTGTAATGTACAGCCGCACTGATTGAGACCAAGGAAGGTAGTTGTTTCCATTTAGTTTATAGGATGTAATGGGAGAAAGAGAAGCATCCGAGAGTTGGAAATCAGATGAACGAGGGCTGTTTTGAGAGCTAATTTCTGATGTAGCAGGATCAGAATTAGTCATGGAGAGATGTAGATCTGATCGAAAAAAAAGGGAAAGAAAAAAAAGGTTTTGAGGGGATATATCGACCTAACTTGATACCATGTAGAAAAGAGAGTTTGAATACTCTTCTTGTTATATTTCGATACAAGAGAAGAAGTCTATTTATAAACTTTTACAGAGGAGTTTTACACAGAGTAGTTAACCTATTAGGATTGAACTTTTATCCTTTACAATGATAGAGTTAGATTATAACTAAACTACATAGTTATGATAGAGTTAGATTATAACTAAACTACATAGTTATGATAGAGTTAGATTACCTATCATACACGTATTAACTCACAGTTGCTGGATCTACTTTAAACCTTTAGGTAAGCATGGTTTCTTCAACATAACTTGGATTTTTCCTTCAACATTAATTCTTTTGTGATGAACTGACAATTTGTTTTATCTTCTCTGGGTCCTTAGGATCTTATCACCTTGGAAAAATGGGATCAATGGCTACATTGCACTTTTGGCAGATTTCGCAGCTGGTTGTAGTTGAATGCCCTCAACATGACCCTTTATGCTCTTTCAATTTTGTTGTCACTGGTTCTTTTTATGGTTTATGTTCATTGGTTCTTTCAATTTATACTTCATTTTGTCATATAGTACAGTTTCCTGTCCCAGATTTTCTCATTACATTTGACAAACTTATTATATGAATAATATCTTCCTTTCTTTTCTTTTCTTTTTTTTCTTGGTTAGGGGGGATGTTACTGCAGAGAATTACAGTGTACTGAAATCGGATATGTCATCGTAGCAAATGGAAAGTCTTTTATGTTTCTGGAAAATAGATCAGGCCAGTTCAGAAATGTTGGTTGTGGATGGAAGCCATGTTTTCTGGATTTTCTTTGATACTGGTTTTAATCCGAATGCCTTGTGCGTGAAGGGATCGCATCATAACAATAGACGTATAAAAAATATAATTAGTATTAACATTTACGAAAATAAAAGGAGTTATATATTTTATAAATTTGTGAATTAGTTCATATTAAAATATATTTAGTATTAATTTTGTTGTATTTCTTTATTTTTTGTATTGTACGTATAGACTTTCATTCCCCTAAACCCTTCAATTGCAATCCTATGAAACTTCTCTCCTATCTCACTATAATTAGGATGGTAGCACTATTCATTTGACACAACCCAATTCATTCCAACTTTATTCCTCTCAAATTCGTTCAGTCCGGATTGGAGAAGACTCGGTTGAGCTCCTTTAGAAGAACAACATAACAATTTCCAATTATTTTATTATTTATTTATGGTTCATTATTTAAATCATACTTGTACTTATTTATATTTTTGTTTAAGGTTTTTTTTATTTTGGTCACCGAAATTGAAAAAAGATTATTTTGGTCACTTATGTTTTCGACTGTTATCGTTTCTGTCACCCGAGTGTTAGCCTCCGTTAACTCCAGTTAAATACGATGATGTGGCATATTAATAAAAAGGTTAATTTTAAATTTAACCCTCAAACTTTCAAAACTTTATTTTTTACCATCTTCACAAAAAAACCTTATTTTCTCTAAAAAATTCTCTAACCCAAACCCTAAACCTCCCTCTGAGCAAAATGCTGATTCTTGTTTTTCTGAATATTTTGAGTCTTAGATACAAGTATTCACATAAAAAGAAGCATTTTTGTCCATCCATAAATAGATCCTATCAATTTGACACATTTCTCTGAAAGTTTGCCCGTATGTGCCTGCAAATTTGACAAATGCAATCTCAAAAGAATGCAATTTTACAGTCAGTTCTCTACGTTTATTTGTAAGAAAAAGCAAGAAGTTCCAAAGCAAGAGGATCTTCAAATACATGAAAAGAACTACAAGTCTAATTGCTCAAACGAAAAAAGTACAGTCAAAACGCTAAAAACAGATAATGTAACAATATAATAGAGCAGATTTTATAGAAGTTACCAGAGTTACAGCTGCTACAGCCACAACAAATGCTATTGTGCTTGGCAAAATGCTATTGGGTATGTATGGAACAAATGTGAACCACATTATATGTAAACGAATAAGTTAAAAGATAAGGAGAGATTTTTGAATTAATAAGAACTGTCGAATGACCAAAGAACTATATCAATAGATTTTGTTGATGTGTGCAGGCAACAGGGGACTGAGAGCTTAGCTGTGGATGCACTGCAAATCCACCTACAGTAATGAAATCTTTCCAAAGTTGCCATATGGTCTTGTTGAGCATACTATAATAATTCAAAAAATAAAAAATTAAAAATGAGTCCAGCAGCCACAACAACAGATGTGGCCATGTATTGAGGTAGAGGCATAACTTTTCCTATTGCAAGCTGAGTAATCACCACAAACATCGATACCACTCCTAATGTTTGCATCACAACTGCCTCTATTTCCCTTTTCTTGGAGAAGTACGAAAACAACGAAAGGTTTCCAAGCAAGGTTGATCTAAGACTCTGAATATTGAGTAAACGAGAATTAACATTTTAGTTATAGAGGGAGGGGTTAGGGTTAGAGTTTTTCTTAAAGAAAATGAGTTTTTTTTTGTGCGAAGATGGTGAAAAAAATAAAGTTTTAAAAGTTTGAGGGTCAAATTTAAAATGAACCTTTTTATTAATGTGCCACAACATCGTATTAACAAGGGTTAACGGAGGCTAACACTCGGGTGACCAAAACGATAACTATCAAAAACATAAGTGATAAGAATAATCTTTTTTCTAATTGTGTGACCAAAATAGAACAAACCCTAAACAAAAGGGACCTTTGGTGAAGATTACCCTAGATTCATACATAACTTACTAATTAAATAATGAGAAAATATTTCATGCATTGGAGGTAAAAAAAGTTCGAAAGAGTTTGATTGAGCTAGAATTCTCTCAAACAAATTGCTTGCCAAGTGGTGGAGAATTCGATTTTTGAGTGTTGGTGGTGGAAGAAAAATGATAGACAATGAACACAAGGATTTAGAGTGGTTGAAGCTTCTAACAAGCTCTACATCCACTACCTTAGCTTCCCCACTAAGGATTTCCCAAATTCACTATGAATTTCTTCCCCTTTTACTAGGCTTAGGAGGCAACCTTTACAACCTAGACTCAATTACCAAGTCTAGCATCCAAAGCTTACAACCAAAGCATTGGGAATCCTTACAACAAGAGAAATAAAGCAAACAAGAAATCCTCTCTACAAGGTAGATGTTTGCACTCTTTAAGCACTCACCCAAATCCTAAAACACTTGAGCATATATAAACATTTGAGCTCACAAGTGTTGCCTATACAAGAATGAGTAATTTAAGCACTAAGACAAATTTTCATCATAATGTTGTTGACTTGAGGATCATTAGTTGTTGCTGAAGCTTGAAGGTCCCTTTTATACTCCCAAATGAGTTTCTAGCCGTTGGAGACCGTTGTGACTGAATTGGAGCCGTTGAAGGTCTTATTTCCCGCAATAAATGCCATTCTGTAGTTTTCCGTATCGGTACGCAGGTAGGCGTATCGGTACGGTAACTAGCCGTTATGCTCGTTCTGGCTATGTGTATCGGTACGCCGTATCAGAACGCCATTGACCGTTTTGGTACGACTTGCAATTCAAATAGCCGTTAGGGTGGTTGAAAACTAGATCGGTACGTATATAAGCGTATTGGTACGATCCAACACGTATCGGTACGGTTTTTTGCTACTGGAAAAATATTGTAGCTCAAACCCTTATCTATATCGATATGGGTTATACCATGTCGGTATGCCTGTGTTGAAAACAACATTTTGGCTAATTTAAAAACATTTAAAAAACCTCTCAAAAGCTTCTCAAACTTATTTTCAAGTTGTTTGGACTTAAAACCATTTTTGAAACCTTTTCAAATTAGTCCAAAACTATTTTTCAATTATTATATCAAAACATAAATCCTAACAATCTCCCCTTTTTGATATAATAAAACCAACTTGATTTTTTTTGAGATTATCCCCCTTAATAAAATAAGAGATTAATTTTAAAAAATCTTATAAGCTCCCCCTTATTCATTTGAAAAATCAATTTTTCAAAACTTTCTCCCTTTTTTGTTATATCAAAAATGGTTCAAACTTTAAAGATCAATAACAATGGAGATTTAACAAAATTGACAGAAAATAAGCTTTGTTTCTTTTAAAAAAATTGGCTCCCCTTACTCAAGCATCATTCAAATGTTAGTTCAACATATATGATAAACAAGTTGATTAAAAATAAATAAATCAAATTAAAATGAACAAAATTCAACTAATTTTACCACACTTGAACCAAAGGTAGGATGTGAAGCATTCCTTCTTCAAGTGTTTTTACTTGTGTATATAGAGCTCCCCCTTAATTTCATCACTTGTTGATCAAAGCTCCATCACACCTACAAAAGACAATCATTTGATTTTTGGTATCCAAATTGCTTTGGATCCATAGACATTAGTAGCACATAATTTAGTCCCCTTAGGAATCCATTTATCAATTTCATCCTTTTTAGTTGAAGTAAATAGTCCTTTTGGGACCCAAATACTTCTAAAACATTTTCCTTTAATAAATATAGGGGCACTAGATTGTCTCACATAGAAATTTGATTTTCCCAAATTATTTTTCTTTTGAAGTTCATTGGAAATCAAATCTTTTCTTTCTTAAGATCATCTACTTCGATTTGATGATCTTTTTCTTCCTTTTGAAGCAAATTTTGTAAACCCAAAACTTTAAGTTCAAAATCCTTTAATTTTGCTTCAAATTCCAAATTGGTTTTCACAAGCAAATCATTTTAATTTATCAATTTAGAAACAACTTTTTGTTTTTAGAAAATGAGGCTTTAAACTCAAAAACCAATTTGTCACAGGCTTCTTGCAACTCATCAAATGTATAAGAATTTGAATTTGAGCAAGATGAGTTAGAAGTTACCTCCCTCTCATTGAGGTCCATTAAGCATAGGTGGGCTACTTCATCTTCATCGGTGGAGTCTTCATCACTCCATGTAGCCACAAATGCTTTCTTTGATGATGATCCCTTTATATTGAAGCGAGGGCAATCGTATTTGTTGTGCCTCGTCTTCTTGTATTTTGAGCACTTGGGGGAATCCACCATCTTTTTCTTCTTCGATTTATGTTTGGATTCTTCTTTTTTATTCTTCATGAATCGAGTAAATTCCTTGAAGAGATAGGCTATCTCTTCATCTTCACTTTCCTCCTCACTTGATTCTTTTTGTTGGCTTGTGGAAGGTTGTAGAGCAATGATGTTGACATTGATTCCTTGCTCTTGGATTATCTTCTCATTCTCCCTTATCAAGGGTAGAGACATCATCTTATGGGTGAGAAGAGATCCTACGAGGTCTTCGAGATTGAGCTTCTTCAAGTCTTTGACTTTAATAATAGCTGTCTTCTTGCTCTCCCATGATTCGAGAAGTGAATAAATCAACTTCCGAACGAGTTTATCTTCCAGAATTTCCTCTCCAAGTTCTTTTAGCTTGTTGACGATCGTGGAGAACCGGTTGAACATACTCTTGATATCTTCATATGGGTTCATCTTGAAGTTCTCATATTCGAGGTTGAGTAGACCAATCTTTGTCTCATTTACCTCATTTGTCCCTTCATGAATTGCTTCATGTTTGTCTCATAAATTCTTGACACTCTCACAAGAAGATACTTTGGCATACTCATTCGGGCCCAATGCACAAAATAGAATGTGCAAAGCCTTTCCATTGAGCTCTATCTTCTTGCGATCTTTCACGCTCCATTCCGCTTTGCTTCGATTTATAACGAGCGGTCCATCTTCGACTATGTCCCGAAGACGGTAGTTTTTGCTTTTCATGAAGAACATCATTCTATGCTTCCAAGAAGCATAGTTGTCACTGTTGAAGAAGGGCAGTTTATCGATGGATAACGCCATGGAAGCCGGTTGATTTGATTGTTGGTCGAGCTTGTTGGATCACCTCAATAGGATGTTAATCCATCTTGATTGAGCGTCGCTCTGATACCAATTGAAAGAGTTTGATTGAGCCCGAATTCTCTCAAACAAATTGCTTTCCAAGTGGTGGAAAAGTCAATTTTTGGGTGTTGGTGGTGGAAGCAAAAATATAGACAGTGAACACAAGGATTTAGAGTGGTTCAAGCTTCTAACAAGCTCTATATCCACTACCTTAGCTTCCCCACTAAGGATTTCCCAAATTCACTATGAATTTCTTCCCCTTTTACAAGGCTTAGGAGGCAACCTTTACAACCTAGACTCAATTACCAAGTCTAGCATCCAAAGCTACAACCTAAGCATTGAGAATCCTTACAACAAGAGAAATAAGAAAATAAGAAATCCTCTCTACAAGGTAGATGTTTGCACTCTTTAAGCACTCACCCAAATCCTAAAACACTTGAGCATATATAAACATTTGAGCTCACAAGTGTTGTCTATACAAGAATGAGTAATTTAAGCTCTAAGACAAATTTTCATCATAATGTTGTTGACTTATGGATAATTAGTTGTTACTAAAGCTTGAAGGTCCCTTTTATACTCCCAAATGAGTTTCTAGCCATTGGAGACCGTTGAGATTGAATTGGAGCCGTTGAAGGTCTTATTTCCCGCAATAAATGCCATTATGTAGCTTTCCGTATCGGTAAGCGGGTAGGTGTATCGGTACAGTAACTAGACGTTATGCTCGTTCTGGCTATGCGTATCGATACATCGTATCAGAACGCCATTGACCTTATCGGTATGACCTGTAATTCAAATAGCCATTGGGGTGGTTGAAAACTGGATCGGTATGCGTACAAGCGTATCGGTACGATCCAACACGTATCGGTACACCTAGGGGTGTATTAGTACAGTTTTTCGCTACTGGAAAATATTGTAGCTCAAACCCTTATCTGTATCGATACGAGGTATACCATATCAGTATGCCTGTGTTGAAAACAACATTTTGGCTACTTTAAAAACGTTTAAAACATTTCCAAAACCTCTCAAAAACTTCTCAAACTTATTTTCAAGTTGTTTGGACTTAAAACCATTTTTGAAACCTTTTCAAATTAGTCCAAACTATTTTTCAATTATTATATCAAAACAAAAATCCTAACAAAGTTCTCACAAGTGGGTCAATTTTTGGGTTTAGGAATTTAATTTAAGTTCTAGAGTTTAGAGGTGTAGAATTTATGGTTTATGGTTGAAACTTAATGTTTAGAGTTTAGGAGTTAGGGTTTAGATTTTAACCCTAAATTCTAATATTAAATCTTAAATTATACACCTTAAAACCCCAAACTCTAAATTTTAAATTAAATCTCATACCCCTAGAATTAATCCGCTTGTGAAAACTTTTTTTGACAACATGTTTATAAAATAATTACTCTTAAATAAATAACTATAAACAAAATGTGTAAAATTGATTAATTATAAAATATATAATTTTGTTATAAATAACAAAGTAATATTTTTTGTTAAAAAATTAATTGAAAAAAAGAATTAAACTATACATCTTTTCTGTAACACCTTGATCCCGATCCGGATCTGAAGCATTACATTCAGGTCTTCCAAAATCTACCTATAAAAAATTTCTCGTTTTAAACCACAAATTAACCTTTCTAAAAAACATCCATTTTCATAAATCCCCATAATTAGATAACATTAAAAGAGTTTACAAAATAGGAACTCCATTTCAAAAAAAGTGTTTGACTAATTAATAGTAAATCAAATAAAGTTACAGACTCGACTTTGGTAAGGTCCTATGAATACAACCAGTCCAAACTAAAACATCAAGTACTGTACTTTGAAGCTGGTTTGGTGCTGGGAAATCCTCTTCGATGTGATACTCCAAAAGAAACCTGTCAACCTACGCACGGAAAAACCACAATTCCGCACGCTGAGCTAACAAAGCTCTGTGGTACATTTCTACTCTACCATAATTCATGAATATCATAAAGCAAGCATGTATGATAATATAATTAAGAATGCACAGAAAGGCTTCTCAACACTAAGGATCATATTCTAGCCTATCCTAGCTAGAGTTCACAACCATGTCTCAAGACACCTTAAAATATAAGAAGATTCACATGCCATCCTAGGCTTACCATACTTGAGGTTACAACCCATTGAGTTATGCATTCTATACCCTGATCACATAACCCAAGGTTAAAAATAGCCAACATCAATTATCCACACAACGACGTAAATAACATACATTCCCTAAACAATGGCCAACGAAGCCCTACATTACCCGTGCTCACACAGCCGACAGGTTACCCGTGATCACATAGCCATCGGGTTAATAGACCATATCCGAATCACCATAGCCACAGATACGTCCTAGACATACTTGGATCACATTAGCCACAAGCAGTCTTTCCCTAGGGTCACTCAGCCAAACAAGTTACTCGAGTTCACATAGCCCATTGATTTACGTTTCCTTTCCTGATCCATAGCCCAAAGATAGGTTTCTAACTGCATCCAGATCACATAGCCCGTGGACATGTCGGATGTACTCGATCACACAGCCTGAAATACACATCCCCTTATACAAGTGCTCTTGCACTGACTTTAGGACATTCGAATTCATAACCAAGACACATAGGATAACATATGCTCCCCGAGCATCTATACATCTCACCAAAAGATAAGAAGCATCAAGACAACCATCACAAATGCCCTCAAGGCATATTTTATTTGATACAATAATTAATATATGTCTTTTAAGCTCATACACTACATTCTCTTTAGATCTTCTCATCATTCCCAACAACTAGTCTATATGGGTGTTCCTTTAGCACACAACAAGGACCCCAATCTCTAAACAGGTTCAACTGATCCACCATGGATCCTATTGGATTATTAATATAAGCAATCCGCTCAATAATTAGCAAGCCATTATCCATTTATTCCACATGTGTTTATAAACCTTTATTTCTCGATTTTTGAATTCATTTTACACCTTTAGAGACCCATGGGGCCCTATACCTCGAATTATAGAACCCCTGAACGCAACCTCAAATGTCTTGGGCATATTACCCTACGCGTACCGATACACCTACATGGGTATCGCTACAACCCTCTAGGTACCGTTACTTATTCATGAGTACCGATACTCAATTTAGGTTCAAAAGAATCTGATCAACATCCCGTACCGGTACACTAACCTCCGTATTGGTACCTAGTACAGGTACACAAAGCCCTGTACCAGGCAATAGATGTAACCCCCTCGACCTGGCCTAGTCACAAGACCGAACCGAGCAAGCTACATTAGGTTTACCAAAGTAAACCGAGAAGATAAAACCTAAAACACGTCCTTTTTTTGTTTTATCTTGTCTAGATATGTTAATACTTTCCTACATGTTCATACTGTCCAAAGGTGAGCACTCATCTCAATCGGGCATCGTAATGACATCTAATTGGCCATAAATACAAATTAGGGACCAAAATGCAATTTCTACAATATAAAAGGACTTTTATAATTTTACGTTACCAACCTTTAATTAAGTACATTTCATGCTTATATGTCAAAAATTAGCTTCAAACGATCATCCATACTCAAACAATTGGCAAAACAAGATTTAGGGACTAAAACGAAAGAAACTAGAACTGCCTTTCCAAGACATTAACAGAAACAACGGTATCCGTATCGATACGCTGAGTCTTGTATCGATATGGTTGTGAACTCATCATTTTGATATGGCAAGACCCATACCGGTACGCCACTTCGAGTTTAAAATAAGTTTTAAAATCATTAACACCGTACCGATACGGTCACCTGGTGTTTCAGTACGTGGTCTCATTCCCAAAACGTGAAATTCCATTAACCATTAGGCATATCAAAACGCCCCTACCTGTACCGAAACACCCTGGCCTTATTTGCCTAGCTGTACCAATACGGTCCCTTGCGTATCGGTACGTCTGGGCTTGTAATGTCAAAATTAATTGGTTTTTCACACAATTCTAGATACAATTGACCCCTAGCAACTTGCATACACGCATAACAACATTTGAACATACATGAACTATCACTTATACCAAGGTTAGGAAACCAAAACAAACTCATACTTCCAAAGGACTACTCAGAGGCATGCTTCTTAGACCACTTTGCCAAACATACCAAAATGCACAATTAGGCCATTCTCAGCATAAGCATCATGCCAACACACTCAACATAGCATTTTAAACCTGGTCAAACCAGCACAACATAGCAATCCACAAGGGAACTCTAGATGCATACCTATACATCAATTCAACCACAACTATAGGCAAGTAACAACATCAAGCTGAGCAACATCTAACCATCATAAAAAACCAGCATAGAATCATTGTAAAAAACACAATGTCGCAGATTTACAACTTCCAAAAACCATGGCGAACACATTGCCTTATTAACCAGAAACATAAACCGAGTTCATACTCAAAAGTAGTTTATCTCTTGGATCCTTGCAAACATTGCCTTTGTTGCCCCGAACTTTAATGCTCTGTGTCATTAGGAAAAAGAGAGCCTAAGCACACATGGTTAGTGAGGATGCTCATAAAACAATGATGCATTAAAAACCATTTGAAAACCACATGCTTGCTTTCCCCAAAACATGCTTACAACCTAAGCATTTTTCCATGATTCCAACCGAATCAAAACATAATAACCTTTATATAACATCGTTTACAATCCATGCTTAAATCCCAAAGCATTTTAAACAAACCATGCTTAAATCCCCAAAGCATTATAAACAAGGTTCAACACATGAACTTTCACATATATTGGCATTTATAGTGACCCGGATAGACTACCTCTTTCCTATACACATATCGGATACACGAATCTCTCATACCATGCCTAGTTAAACCGCATGATATCCCAAACATTGTCTAGTTAAACCGCAAGATTTGACACCCTCGCCTAGTTAAACCGTGAGATTTCACCCTTGCCTAGTTAAACCGCAAGATCACCATCAATTTGGGTTGCGTAGTTAAACCGCATGCCCCAAATGAGGTCCCAACAGTCTGAGTGGCCTTGTTAAACCGCCATACCTCAAGGACCCATGGCCACGATCGATTTTGTTCATATTTTATAGTGCACTTTTAATCCTATGGCATGCCAACTATATCTGAATGTTTTCTCACTTTGTCACATAGCCAATATATCATTTTCAAACCATTTACAACTATTTACTTACTGTTTTACAATGCATTAAACAAAACATCACATATGCAAATCTCATTGCCAATGCAATAACACCGTTCCCAACCGTAGTGAAAACCAATGCTCAATAGCATTTAATATACTTTCAATCCCCTGCATATGTACTCAAAATCATGTATTTCCAGTAAGTAAATCATACCATGTTTATCACCAAAACATGCAAACAACATGCTCATATCCAAGCCGATATTCAAGAGAAAAATAAGGGAAACTTACTTCTGAGCTTAGGTAAGTGTCTCACGCTTACCCTAAACTCCCAAAAACCTTTACAAACCTTGGTAAAGCATTAAATACCAGTTTCCACTCATCGATACACCTCGCATTTCTTGCTAATACAAAACAAGCTCTCGGCAAGCAACAAAACAACGTCAAGCTTCGTCGCCTTGACTATCCCATGTTTTCAACACATAAAACATAGGATAAATGCATTAAAATTCATTCAAACCATTGCCTAACAAAAATCTCCCGTAACTCCCAAGTTGCCCACACGAAAACCATCCGAAACATACCGAAAACGTCATCAAACATTTCCAAAACTTAACCTAGCCATAAAACAACAATTCAACCCATCAACCAACATCTAATAACATCCAAAAATCCTTTCCTAACATCCTTTTACCTCCAGCAAAGATTAAACTCGATTATCTCCACAACAACTCAAATCTGGCAACCTAAATAATTAGAGATTCAAGAGTTTCAGGATTCTATTGATAAAAACAACTTATCAACATCAAAACACATCCAAAACATACATTAAATCAATCTTAAATATTGGAAATCTGATCCACTTCGAAAATTACCATGTTTCATCAATATTTCCAAAATAATTCAATTAAACATTGATAAAACATTAAAATCACATTACAACTTATAAATCAAGGATCAAATACTTGAGAATATCAATAAAGAACCATTTAACAGAGGAGATCACGGACCTTACCCCTGTTATGTGATTTCTCCCTCAATTGGCTTGTTTAAAGCTAAGAAACATAAGGTTTCAATGAGATTTTGCAAAACAAAGTTAAAGAATCAAATTAAAATTAATAATCTGAGCGAAAAGAGTCCCTCACCTTTGGATTTTTGATGAAATTTTGAGTGTTTGGAAGAAAATAAGATGTGAGAAAAGATTTAGGAAAAAGTTACGTAAATTTCTTTTAAAAGCTAATAACTAACTTTAGATATTTAATCCTTCTGAACACCCTTTTAAAACACATGTTTAAAATTATTCAATTGAAGGGAGAAACCACGATCAAACACTTGGTAGATTAGCTCCTTAAGGATTCTAAGGATTTGACCCTTTTGATTTTAGTCACTTTAAAACAGTTTTCAAAAATCGCGTTTTGGTCACTAACCAAAAATGTCATATTTCCAGATTCCCTTTTCTATAATTGATTCCACCAAAAATCAGTATGTATTAAAAGATTATTTTTAAATATTTCCCATATTTTTATTTACCGAAAAATATACGGTCCCGAATCCGACTCAAATATCTGACCCAGTCCACTAGACCGTCTAATAAACCTCAAATTCGTTAGGCCTAAAACCGAAGTGATACAACTCTCCCCCATTTAAGAAATTTTGTCCCCAAAATTACCTGGAGGAAACAGATGCGGAAATTGCTCCATCATATTCGCCTTGCTTTCCCAAGTAGCTTCCTCAACACCTCAGTGTCGCCACAAGACCTTCACGAACTCTATCGTCTTACCACGTAAGACTTTCTTGCTGGTATCGAGGATCTCTATGGGTTCATCATCAAAGGATAGATCTGACCTCAACTCCACATCCTCTACCGGCATAACATGCGATGGGTCTAATCGACATGGAACACATTATGAATTTCCTCCAACTTGGGAGGCAACGTCAACCGGTATACCACAGGACCCACACGCTCAATAACCTCGTATGGTTCAATGAAACTCGGACTAAGGTTACCCTTACGTCCGAATCTCATCACCTTCTTCCATGGTGACACCTTCAAGAATACGCGATCACCCACCGTATATTCAACTTCCTTACGCTTCAAATCAGCATAAGATTTTTGCCGATCCACAACAGCTTTCAACCGGTCGTATACAACTTTACCTTCTCATCTCAGGAGGTAACCTCAACCGGTATGCCACAAGACCTATACGCTCAATAACCTCGTATAGTCCAATGAACCTCAGACTCAGCTTGCCCTTACGTCCAAATCTCATCACCTTCTTCCATGGTAACACCTTCAAGAATACGACATCGTCCATCGTATATTCAACTTCCTTACGCTTCAAATCTGCGTAAGATTTCTGCCAATCTGCAGCCGCTTTCAACCGGTCGCATACAAGCTTAACCTTCTCATCTGTGTCTTTCAACACATCCGGTATAGTAACATGCTTTTCATCCACCTCAGACCAACATAAGTGCGTACGACACCTGTGGCCATATAACGCCTCATAAAGTGCCATCTGTATACTCGCCTGATAACTATTATTGTAAGCAAACTCAACTAAAGGCAAATATTTCTCCCAGATTCCTTGGAACTAAATAATACAACACCTTAACATATCCTCCAAAACCTGGATAACCCCCTCAGACTGCCCATCCGATTGAGGATGATACGTTGTGCTAAAACTCAACCTCGAACCCAAGGCCTGGTGCAAACTCCTCCAAAACCTTGCCGTAAACCTTAGATCCCTATCAAAAATAATGGATTTAGGTACACCATGCAAGCACACAATCTCAGCTATATACAAATTTGCCAACTTGTCCAAAGTGTACATTGTATGCACTGGCAGGAAATGTTCACACTCTGCGAACCAGTCAACAATCACCCAAACATAATCTTTTTAGCCGTTGTCAACGGCAAACCTATTACAAAATCCATAGTGGTTCTCTCCCATTTCTACTCTGAAATTTTTAGCGGTTGCAACAACCCGGATGGAAATTGATGTTCAGACTTGACCCGCTGACATACCATGCACTTGGAAACAAATTCAACCACATCCTTTTTCAACCCAACCCAGTAGTATACCTCCTTCAAATCATGATACATCTTAACACTACCAGGATGCATAGCAAAAGGACTAGAGTGTACCTCTGTCAAGATAGTGTGCCTCAACTCCGGATCATCCGGCACCACCATTCGACCCTTGAAACACAAAAATCCTTTATCATCAAAATGAAATTCTGTCGGATTACCATCTGCTACGTCCTTAACATGCTCAACCAATGAATCATCGTACGGTTGCCTAGCTTTAATCAACAGTGATAACTGTAGACTCTCTAAGTGAATGCTGGCAAAAGAGGCATAAGATATGTATTGGAAAAGTATAAAACAATGCCAAGATAAGTCTTTTACGTGCAAGTATACATGGTCTACTAGTAATACATCAGTTAAGCTGAGTATCGATCCTACGAATATTGACTTAGAATTCAATTGCTTTGATTGTTACTTGCCTTGAGAAAAAGTTGTTTTGTTTTGAAGTTGGTTTTAGAAATAATTGAATAGAAAAGAAATAAAAGTAAAGTAAAGTCGTTGGAAAGGAAGATGTTTTAATGAATGATGAGCTTTGGCAGGGAATGTCTGGTTTTCACGCCATTCATGCCGTGCCAGCCTTTAATAACAACCTGTCTTGGCATTGTTTGCTGAGCATATTCAAAATTAGAAAAGCCTCTCTCGATGGTCATTGCCGTAAATTGATCATGTAAAAACCCTTATATCTCTATAGTGCTTCCTTTTAAATAAACCAATTTGATTAAGATCCAATATATACTCCTAAGGGGTAGATTTCACTCCCGAAGTAAGTTCATCTACTTGAATGACTTCTCTCGAAGCTTCTCTCCTCAGTATTCAACAACTTAATCATTGCCACCCCAAGTCTGTTAAGATATTGAGGCACAATAGATAAAACATTGCCAAGGTAGATTTATTATTAAAAATTAAACATGAAAATAGCGTTTCAACGCAAACTTCCTCCACCAACTATTGAATTAGTTCATGGTGAGGGATTTAACTGAAAAACCATAAACGTTTTCAAAATACATCATCATTAAAAAATAAAAATAACTAAGCAAAGAGAATGGGCAAAAAAGGGGTCTCTCAATGCAGCCCTTCAATGGCTCCAAGCCTTCGGTCTAGCTGGTTGAACCATGCAGCCTTCCTCTTCCGGTCGTCAATAAAATCCTCCTCAAGTTCCTCTAAATGCTTGCTTGACCATTCTTTAAATAGGCATGCGAAGAAGCCTTAGGATAAGCCTTCACGTTTGAAATTTGAATGCGCCAAGGGATAAGTGATGTGATCATCTTATCCAGATTTGAAGTGATAAGCTGATAAGGTGATAAGCTGATTAGGTTTTCACTAGGGCTGACATCATATGCCGTCGATCCTTTGGCAGCCGCGCTTGGCATCGTTTGATCCATCTATGCTAGACAGACTTGGCATCCTATTTTTTTGCCTTCATATTTTTTTAGAGTTTGATCAAATACTATTTTTTTGTAGCCTGATCTGGTCTTATTTTTTCGGGCTGACGTTGCCAAGGGTTCTTATCATAACTCTTCTGGCATCCTATTGCCAATGGTGCTTGGCATTTCTCTTCCGGTCCTTCGCTACCAACAACAACTCGATATTCTCTCTGCATTCTTTCATGTGTTTCATTTCTGGGCCAAATACTATGCCAAACCTGTAAAATTGCCAACAAAACAACATTCACACTGGCATAGACATAATTCTAAACTCCTTATGCAAATGCATGATTTTAACAACCTTATGCAACTAAATGTACCTAAAAACAAGCAAAAGCATTGTAAGATTGGCCTTAAAAACAGTACTTTTGGAGAGGTAACACCCCCCAAACCTAACTCATTGCTTGTCCTCAAGTAATGCAAACAATTAAAAACAAAAACTGTGAAAATGTTACCTCGACAAAGTTTTGGTTAGAATGCCAACAAGTACTAGCAAGCAGATTTTGGCTCTATTTCTGTCCTCAGTATCTTAGTGCAATAATGCCAAGCAGGTAGTAATTCAAGTGCAGCAATATAACTCTAATCTAAGTTTATGAAGAGTGCATGATGTGTAGGCAATATGCATCAAGTATCATTTCACTCTCTTAGACAATCTTACTACCTAAACTCAGATTCTCTTCTTTTCAACTCCCCACCTTAATCTAGATATCACTAGGCTTTCTCTTCAACTCATACCCTAAAGTTTTGGACTTGAGAACTAAAAGGGAGCAAACCACGAAACCCCAAGTAGCATATTATCCCTAAGGTAGATGAGAGTTCTATTTTTTTCTTGCCTTGGCAGAACATTGTTGCCTTATTTACTTTTTTTTTTACCCTAGCATCATTTTTTTTAAATCTGAGCATAGTTTCAAAAGGTCTAAGTTTGCTAAGGAACTAGATACATACTACGTGTTAAGTGTAAGTTCAATTCCCTAAACTAGAGATCAATTACCAAGCAAACCTGGCATAATTATTCTGCTAGCATGGCATTGCAACTAAAGATTAAAATTTCTTCATTGGACAGACACCTAGATCAAATTAAACTTGCATAACAAGTGTTAACATTCTTCAAAATTAAACTGAGGCAATTTTTTTCTTTTTTTAGTGGTTCGGTATGCATCTATTCTAAATGACCTAGATGGCATGGCAAGTGGCATGGCAACAGAAATGTAAACATGAAATGCATGGCGTGGCATAAATGTGAGGAAACGCGCACCCCCAAACCCAAGATGTGCATTGTCCTCAATGCATGAAAATAACACATATATACAAGAAAACATAAAAACATGCATGATCATGTAAATGCAATAGAATGACATGTAAAAGAGTTTAGGAAGAGGAGGACTCCCCTTCGTAGATTTCTTCTCGTGTGGATTGACGGCATGGCATCATCACTGGTAGAGGGCTCGGCAGGGAAATCTGGAAATGCTGTCACAAAATCATGGGACATTTTATTCAAGAACCTCCCTAATGATAGCATCCCTCTCCTTTGTGTAGTGCCTTATCTTATCATTGAGTTCCTCGGCTGTCTCTAACTTTCAGAGAATGATCTCTTGGCGATGGTAAATTTGAGACAGCACTGCCAGTGAACTGGTTGGCATGGTGGTTGGCACTACCTTTGACACCTTTGGCTTTGGCGTGGGCACTTTTGCCTTCTCCTTGCCTTTTTCTTTTGGCTCGATAATGGTGAGGTTTCGCCAAATAGCAACTGTAATTGTTGTTCCCTTGATCCTTTGACCTTTATCTGTATCAAGATTTAGCACACCATGGAGCATGCAAATGTTAGAAATTAACAAAGGAAAGAACAAACTGCCATTACCTTTTGCTGTAATTTATAAGTTTCATCGATGATGAGCTTGCCAACATTAATTTTGCGCCCCATCATGATAGAGTGCAATAAAATCAACCTTTCTTCCGAGATGGTCTCATTGTGGGTTGTAGGCATCATATTGACCTTTAAAAACTGATTACATCCTCTCAGTTGGTGTTTCAATGCCAATCGTTTCACCGTTTAGTGGCCCTTCGATGACACTGTCCATGCTATGCCAGGCTCACACAAATCTGCCAGCAACTTCTTTCTCTTGGCAGCATTCATCAAATTGGCATACTCAAAATATTCATCCCCTGCACCATCCAAATCAAACATAGTGTTAATATATCCTTCATCAAAACATACACGCGTACCTCTAATCACCAAGAAAGGAGAATCTTTGGTCACAAGATGGACATAGAATTCTTGAATAATGGTAGCATCAGACTGGGTCAGCATGTGGACATAGTATGGTCTGGCTGGCATGTCATCCTTGGCAAGGAGGTCTGTAAGGAACTCAAAAAATGTTGATAGTGTGTGGACAAATATGTTCTTACGTGTTTTCTTTATGGCATGGTCCTTGACATGAACATACTGCCAAAGCATCGAGTTTTGCTCCTTGGCTTTCTTTAATTTCTGGAGGATGACCTCCTGCGTAGATATATCTGGGAAAGCATTGCCAATGAACCAGATGGAATCAGAGTCTCGGGCACTGCCTTTGGCATCTTGGCCTTTGGCATAGACTCGACAACCTTTCCCTTGCCTTTCTCCTCGGTAATGAGTTACCTCCATAGGGCAGGAGTGATCGTCATTCCCTTGAGCTCTTGAGCTTTATCTATATCAAACTTTGGCACGCTATGCTGTATGCAAATGTTAGAAATCAATAAAAGGAAACATAAACTCCCATTATCCTTACCGGTGCATTTATAAGTTTCATCAAAAATGATACGGTCGATATTGATCTTGCGGCCCATGATGATTGAATGTAACAATACTAGTCTTTCAATGCCAACGTCTTCACCTTTCGATGGCATTTTGATGACACAATCCACTTAGTGACTAGTTCAAAAAGTTCATTCAACATCATCTTCCTCTTTGTATCGTCCAAGGCTTCCGCAAACTTGGTGTGTTCATCCTCTACAACAAGTTCATTCTTCACATTTTGTTCGATCACCCCATCCCAATCCTTTCCTTTGCATTTTGCTTGGCAACAAAATTCCGCATTCACTCAAAGGAACCTTTCAAAATAGAAAAAGAAAATAAACGAAAAACTAAAAATTTAAAACTGAGATATCCTAAGTACCGAAAAAATAATTCTCCTAAATTATTCACAATGATCAAATTGAGTTGGCAAAGAGTTACTGAATTTTCACAATGAGAATGGTCTCTTTGGCATTATTCCGAATTCCTTCCCGGTAGTGCTTCAGTCTGTGGCAATCTTTTGTTTGAATAACCAACATAGAAAGCCAAAGAACTGCTTACCTTTAAGTATGCCGAACTCTAGATTACTCAACAAGGGAGAATGTTTTGCCATGGGGGTTTTGAATAATCACCTTGGAAAACCAAAATACCTTTTCCTTGTAGACCTATCAAATCTTTGATTGAATTCAACACCCAGTAGTGCTTAGGTTGTGGTCCTTCTGTTTTGTTTGATGCCAAGGTGTATGTATCCTCAACTGGTTCCAGACTTGCTATAGTATTCTTAGGTAAATCTTTTATTTCTGGCAGCACCATCTTTGCATTATTATCACGACCAAATTCTCTTGCTTTAGCTCTTCATTCTCAGTCAATTGGCATCCACTTTTCCTTCCAGAAACAAGACATTTGAGCAGACCTCGCTTTATGGCATCAGTTCTGACTAGAATCGATCTTTTCTGTGTATCAATTGTTTTTCCATCGCACTGTTGTTTTATGGCATCAACTTTCATTCCTTGGCAAGTCAATGCCAGGTTCTCATCCAAAATGGATTCCATTGACTCAACTGCATGGCATTCTTCAAATTTATCTGCACACTTAAGAGCTTTGTCAACATTAAAAGTAACATTTATTTGTCTCACCAATGTAGGGTTGGCAATTACTGGTTCCACTGGTTTTGCCGAAGTAGTGTTGGCATCATATTGAGATCTAGCATTACTGGTGCTTGTTTCCCCTTTCTCAGCCTCCTTCGTTTCTTCCACTGGCACTGATTTATTCGCATGGCAAACAATTAGCTCTTTTCCATACGTTAAAATCTCGACTTGATTGCCACTTAGTGAAGTGATAGCTTTGCCTTTTTGCCGAGCATCATCCGTATCACATGGTAGAGTTTTTGGAGGTCTTGCATCAGATAGTGGTATGGCATCATCAGCCTCTGCCTCTTCTTTCTCTACTTCTTTGGGTTCACCTGCTGGCATTGAATTCTCTTCCTGGCAAATAATTGGCTGCCTGTCATCGTCTTCTTGGTTTAAAACTTCAGAATATTGCCCTTCTACCCTAGCATCGAGCTTGGCAACATTATCTAGCTTTTCCTCGATGTTGTTGTGCTCGGGATCCTTGCCCTCAAATTTTTCCTCATACTTTACTGCCACTAATGAGTCCAATGTACCTATTGTGGAATACTCTTCATCAGTATAATCTATTAATTCAAATGTGTTAGGAAAAACCTGATACTCGTAATGTTGATTCTGAATTCCTTGAGGCGCAGATGAAGGAAGAAAATTGCCAGCTTGTTGATGTAGCGTTGCCATGGCATTCTGATCGTTATCATTAACCGAAGCATTTGTCACCTCCTTCTGCCTTGATGAAAGCTCTATCTTGTTCTCTTGAGGCATGCCATTCACGGCATTTGTAAGCCTCTTGACTTGTTCTTCCAAGCCTCTCATAGCATCCATGGCTTCTTCAAATGCGTCTCCAATGTAATTTGTTTGCTCTTGAGGTGGCTTATTGTGCATTGGCATTTCTGAAGGCAATTCTGCCATGCCAAATGATCTGTTGGATCCATAAAGATCTGTCGCTGATTTGTCATGAAGAATACTGCCTTGGAATGGCATTTGGTTGAAATATAGTGGCACAACAAAGTTGTTAGCTGCATAAAAATAATTGTCGTCTTGATTATTCCAAAAAATATTCTGCTGCTGGTTCCATCATTGGTTGAAGTTGTAGGAGGAAGGGTTGTTCACATTACAGTGCCCCGTGTAATAATAGGAATTAGGGTTGAAGGGGCAATTTTCAAACGAGTGCCATCCTGTACAATGTGCACAAACAACGAGTGTTGCTTGTCTTTTGTTGAACTTGTTAGGCACTTGCATTGATGTAATCATGTTTTTAAGTTCAGAAATCTGTGCCGATAGTGTTGTATAGGCATCCTCTTCATGCTTTTCATATCGTCTTTGCTCATGGACAGCTCTTGGAGTTGGATATTGGTAGTCATAAGTGGGAGAAATGTAGTCATCATCGTACCATATGTGGCTGCCCATACTCTTCTTTGTATCTTTCCTAAAAAAGAAAAAAAATAATGATCAAAATAAAAAAAAACAAAGTTAGTAAAATAAAAACAAAAAAAAGTAAAAATTAAAGCAATAAATTATGTTGCAAACCCCGACAACGGCGCCAAAAACTTGTAGACTCTCTAAGTGAATGCTGGCAAAAGAGGCATAAGATATGTATTGGAAAAGTATAAAACAGTGCTAAGATGAGTCTTTTGCGTGCAAGTATACACGGTCTGCAAGTAATACATCTGTTAAGCTGAGTATCGATCCCATAGAGATTGATTTGGAATTCAATTGCTTTGATTGTTACTTGCCTTGAGAAAAAGTTGTTTTGTTTTGAAGTTGGTTTTAGAAGTAATTGAATAGAAAAGAAATAAAAGTAAAGTCGTTGGCAAGGAAGGTGTTTTAATGAATGATGAGCGTTGGCAGGGAATGCCTGGTTTTCACGCTATTCATGCCGTGCTAGCTTTTAATAACAACCTGTCTTGGCATTGTTTCCTGAGCAGATTCAAAATTAGCAAAGCCTCTCTCGATGGTCATTGCCCTAAATTGATCATGTAAAAACCCCTATATCTCTATAGTGCTTGCTTTTAAATAAACCAATTTAATTAAGATCCAATCTATACTCCTAAGAGGGGGTAGATTTCACTCCCGAAGTAAGTTCATCTACTTGAACGACTTTTCTCAAAGATTCTCTCCTCAGTATACAACAACTTAATCATCGCTACCCCAAGTCTGTTAAGATATTGAGGCGCAATAAGCCAACAGTGCCAACTCTCGCTTGGCATAGTATTTAGAAAGCATTAAAGTATGCCGAACAGATAAAACATTGCCAATGCAGATTTATTATTAAAAACTAAACATGAAAACATCATTTCAACACAAACGTCCCCCACCAACTATTGAATTAGTTCATGGTGAGGGATTTAACCGAAAAACCATAAACGTTTTCAAAACACATCATCATTAAAAAATAAAAATAACTAAACAAAGAGAATGGGCAAGAAGGGGGTCTCTCGATGCCGCCCTTCAATGGCTCCAAGCCCTCGGTCTAGCTGGTCGAACCACACAACCTTCCTCTTCCGATCATCAATGAAATCCTCCCTAAGTTCCTTTGAATGCTTGCTTGATCGTTCTTTAAATAGGCATGCGAAGAAGCCCTAGGATAAGCCTTCACGTTTGAAATTTGAATGAGCCAAGGGATAAAGGATGTGATCATCTTATCCAGATTTAAAGTGATAAACTAATAAGGTGATAAGCTGATAAGGTTTTCACTAGGGTTGACGTCATATACCGTCGATCCTTTGGCAGCCGCGCTTGGCATCGTTTGATCCATCTGTGCCAGACAGACTTGGCATCCTATTTTTTCGCCTTCCTATTTTTTTCAGAGTTTGATCAAATGCTATTTTTCGCAGCCTGACCTGGTCCTATTTTTTTGGGCTGGCATTTCCAGGGGTTCTTGGCATAACTCTTCTGGCATCCTATTGCCAATGGTACTTGGCATTTCTCTTTTGGTCCATCGCTGCCAACAGCAACTCGGCATTCTCTCTGGCATTCTTTCATGTGTTTCATTTCTGGGCCAAATACTATGCAAAACCTGCAAAATTGCCAACAAAACAACCATTCACACTGGCATAGACAAAATTCTAAACTCCTTATGCAAATGCATGATTTTAACAACCTTATGCAACTAAAAACAAGCAAAAGTATTGTAAGATTGGCATTAAAAATAGTAATTTTGGAGAGGTAACAATAACGTAGGCTTGACTTGTAATTCAGCTAGCAAACGCCCTCCCGTTTCACACTCAACCTTGCAAACATAGCTCGAAGCTCAACCGCAGCCTTACGACTTAATGCATCTGCCACCACATTGGCTTTACCAGGATGATACTCAATTGTCAAGTCGTAATCCTTAAGCAACTCCAACCATCTACGTTGTGAAGATTCAAATCTTTCTGGGACATCAAATACTTCAAGCTCTTGTGATCCGTAAAGATCACACACTTCTCACCATAGAGGTAATGTCGCCAATTTTTCAAAGCGAAAACCACAGCCGCAAGCTTTAAATCATGAGTTGGATAATTGCGCTCATGAACTTTCAACTGCCTCAATGCAAAGGCCATAGCCTTCCCATCCTGCATCAACACAACCCAAGCCAACATACGATGCATCACTATAAACCACAAACTCCTTCTTAAATTCAGGCTGAATCAACACAGGAGCATGCGCTAGAACTTCTGTCAGCTTCTCAAAACTGTGCTGCTGCTTCTCCGTCCACACATAAGGAATATTCTTCTATAACAACTTAGTCAACGGTGCTGCAATACTTGAGAACCCCTTAATGAAAAGGCGATAATAACTAGCCAACCTAAGAAAACTACGCACCTCCGATACAAACTTAGGTGGCTTCCAATTGATAATAGCCTCAATCTTCTATAGATCAATGTGAACACCCTCCGCAGAAACCACATGACCAAGGAATGTCACTTTCTTAAGACAAAACTCACACTTGCTCAACTTAGCGTATAACTGATTATCCTTCAACACTTGCAACACTATCCGCAAATGCCGAACATGCTCTTCCTTGGTACGGGAGTACACGAGAATATCATCTATGAACACCACCACGAACTGATCAAGATACTCATGGAACACTCTATTCATCATGTCCATAAATGTAGGCGGGGTATTTGCCAAACCAAAAGGCATGAACAAAATCTCATAATGCCCATACCTCGTACGAAATGTGGTTTTATGCACATCCACATCCTTAACCTTCAACTGGTAATACCCCGATCTTAAATCTATCTTGGAAAACATCGTTGCTCTACGAAATTGATTGAACAAGTCATCAATCTGCGGCAACGGGTACCTGTTCTTTACCATCAACTTGTTCAACTAACGATAATCAATGCACATACGCATCGTACCATCTTTCTTTTTCACGAAGAGAACAGGGGCACCCCATAGAGAAACACTTGGTCGAATAAACGCATGGTCCAACAACTCCTGAAGCTGAGACTTTAGCTCCTTCAATTCTTTCGGTGCCATCCTATAAGGAGCAATGGACCCCAGTGTTGTACCCTCATATGTCTCAATACGAAACTCCACATCCCTACCCGGAGGTAAACCCGATAACTCCTCAGGAAAAACCTTAGGAAAGTCGGAAACGGTCCGAATGTCCTGCACTTGAACACCCTTGACTTTCAGATTCATAACAATAGCCAAATAAGCTTGGCAGCCATCAAACATCATCTTCTCTGCTCTAATAGCTGAAACCATATTGGATAGAAACTTAACATTCTCGCCAACCACCATAATTTCATAGTCGTCGGCCAACCTCAAGAAAATCCTCTTGGATTCACAATCCAAAACTACTATATGCTCTCTCAACCAATCTATACCCAAAATGATATCAAAACCATAGAATGACAATTCCATCAGATCTGCGGAAAACTCATGACCTTGTACCACCAAAGGACAGCGCCGGTACAACCTTATTGTTGTAACCGGCTCCCCAAAGGAACTTGTGACTAACATGCCAACATCTAAGATCTCAATAAGAACATTCAGTATAGATGCATGTTCACTCAAGATATATGAATGCGTAGACCACGAATCAATCAAAGATAATAATGACAAGGATTACAAAGTAAAAGTACCTGCGATCACATCCGTGTCATTACAACCCTCACGGTGAGCAAAGACCCGAGCCGATCCACCACCTTCAGGCCTCACCGCTACAGCATGAGCCATACCGCTCTGACCATCCTTACGCCTCTGAAAATTACCCCTGCCACGGCCTCAGACCCTAGCAGGTGCACTAACCTGTGCTGGTACATCTCTCACAGCTCGAGGACAATCACGCTTCAAGTGATCAGATGAACTACAAATCCAACAAGCTCCAGCATTACCCCAGCATATACCCGCGTGGCGCCTACTGCACCGCTCACACTCCGGTGTAACATGAGCTCCCTGAGCACCCTGGCCAACTCCACCACCACGCTTGTGATCTAGCTTATGTCTCTTATCCCTGAACTTCCTATTCTGCCTCCCAGAATAGCTAGAGTCAGCCACTGTTTTACCAAAGTTCACACTTGCAGCCTGAATTGGTGTACCGAAGGACTGCTTGATATCTTTGGCCCGATTGACCAACACATCAAAATCCGTGTAATCTGCAGCCAGAAGATATATGAATGCGTAGACCCCGAATCAATCAAAGATAATAATGACAAGGATTACAAAGTAAAAGTACCTGCGATCACATCCGTGTCATTACAACCCTCACGGTGAGCAAAGACCCGAGTCGATCCACCACCTTCAGGCCTCACCGCTACAGCATGAGCCATACCCCTCTGACCATCCTTACGCCTCTGAAAATTACCCCTGCCACGGCCTCAGACCCTAGCAGGTGCACTAACCTGTGCTGGTACATCTCTCACAGCTCGAGGACAATCACGCTTCAAGTTATCAGATGAACTACAAATCCAACAAGCTCCAGCATTACCCCAAAGACATACCGCGTGGCGCCATCGCACCACCACTCACACTCCGGTGTAACATGAGCTCCCCGAGCACCCGCCAACTCCACCACCACGCTTGTGATCTAGCTTATGTCTCTTATCCTCGAACTTCCTATTCGCGCCTCCCGAATAGCTAGAGTCAGCCACTGTTTTACCAAAGTTCACACTTGCAGCCTGAATTGGTGTACCGAAGGACTGCTTGATATCTTTGGCCCGATTGACCAACACATCAAAATCCGTGTAATCTGCAGCCAGAAGATATGTCTTGATGTCTTTAACAAGACCATAACGGAACCTATCACATCTCTACTAGTCATTCGGAACCAACTCCGGATTATACTGACTCAGCCGGACAAACTTCACCTCATATTCAACAACATACATGCCTCTTTGAGATAGCGACATAAAACCGCGCTTCTTCATATCCAAATATTGGGTACCAAGATAATTTATCTTGAAAGCTCTCTGAAGAAACTCCCAAGTAACGTTCGCCTCAGGAACGCCAGCAATTGTGGTCACCCACCAATGATATGTATCCCCTGTAGCAAAGATACAGTGCAACCCAACTTACGCTCCACCTTACATCCCATCTGATTTAAGATACGAACCGTCTTTTCCAGCCAACCCTCGGCTGCCTCATGGCTCAAACCCTAAAACTCCTCGCCTCCCAAACTCCATAAACGCTCTAAGGGTAAACCTTGATTTGCCACCACAGCAGGTACCGATGCCTGTGTTTGCACTCCCGCCATCGCTACTTAGAAAGCTCTCATTATTGCCTGAACTAACGGAGTCAAATCACCATACACAGGCACTTGGTGAACCTGGGGTGCTTCACCCGCCCCAACATCAACTGAAGGAACCACTGGAGGAGGAGGAGGTAAAACATGAGGGAGATTCTCTTCTATCTCATTATTCTGCCCAACTCCAACAGTATTAGCCATTGATCGTGTCTCTCGTCGAGCCATGCTAACAAAAGCATCAAAACACATTAGAGTTAGGCTAGCGTCAGGAAAAGGATCCAAGTTAACTTTAAAATGCATTTTAAATCCTCGATAATAGGCAATGTGTTCCCAAAACATACCCTAACAGAATATTAAACAATCACCATACATATACACAATCACCGTGCAGTTCAAACAACATCAGCTAGTCAAACAACAACATCCCAATTTTTCGTAAACCTGGCTCTGATACCAACAAATGTAACCTCCTTGACCCGGCCTAGTCGCAAGATCGAACTAAGCAAGCTATATTAGGTTTACCGAAGTAAACCGGGAAGATAAAACCTAAAACACGTCCATTTTTTCTTTTATCTTGTCTAGATGCGTTAATACTTTCCTACATGTTCATACTATCCACATGTGAGTACTCATCTCAATCGGGCATTTCTACAAACACAAATTAGGGACCAAAATGCAATTTCTACAATATAAAAGGACTTTTCTAAGTTTTAAGTTACCAACCTTTAATTAAGTACATTTCATGCTTATATATAAAAAATCAGCTTCAAACGATCATCCATACTCAAACAATCGGCAAAACAAGATTCAGGGACTAAAATGAAAGAAACCAGAACTGCCTTTCCAAGACATTAACAAAAACAACGGTATCTATATTGATACGCTGAGTCCCGTATCGATACGGTTGTAACCCCCTTGACCCGGACTAGATGCCCAATCGAACCAAGAAGGCTATATTAGGTTTGCCGTAGCAAACCGAAGAGATACAACAAAACCCGATCATTCTTTTTTTTATTTTATCTAGATGCCAATTATTAACCCTACATGTTCATGCAGACATCAGGTGCATCCCCAACTCAATCGGGCATCAATTTAACATCCAATTGATCACATTTGCAATTTAGGGACCAAATTGCAATTACAAGAAATTTTAGGATTAAAGCTCACTTTTAAGTTACCAACTTTTAATTAGTCAGGTTCCAAACTTTCATCTCACATATCGAATCAATCTGATCATTCTATCACATACAATTGCATTGACAAAATTCATGGACTAAATACAAAGAAAGCAAAACTGCCCAACTGACATTAACAGAAATCGGCCTCGAGTATCGGTACTGGTGTTACCGTACCGATAAACCACTGCCCGTATTGATACGTAATAACCAACTTACCTAACTTTTAAATTTTCAACATCCATACTGGTACGCTTATGTGGGTATCGGTACACAGATTTGGGTTGAAAAAAGTGAAATTCCAGAGGCAAGAACGTGTACTGATACTCTCTTACCCGTGTCGGTACGCCAAGCCAAAATTACCTAGGCGTACGGGTACACACATACGCGTACCGATCCCCCCATACCGAATGGTGTCTAGACGTACCGATACGGTCCCTAGCTTATCGGTATGCCTGGACCTATAATGTCTTAACTTGTTGGTTTTTCACCCTAAAAGCTTTTCCAAACCATTCCCACATTCTTATAACATAACACCAACATGCCAAGCATATCACAAGCATTCAGGCTTCACAAGATCAACATCGCAACATAGCCTCATGAGTCAAAAGATGATCTATAGGCATGCTCCCTATTGTGCAACCAACCAACATATCAAAAGATAAACTAGCACCAAAACCAAACGTTTAAGGCCATTTACAACTTAAGAGCAACTAATGAAACATGCTAAAACATGGAGTTCCACAAAACATCTCCCAAAACACAACAAGTACCCCATTACCTTTATTCATTTTAGTCTAGTCTCTAACATACTTTGGAAACTAGTCTCGCCAAGATCCCATTGCTTCTTGCTGCCTTCCGGGACTTTATTTCTCTGCATTGATGGACAAAGGGAGTGTAAGCACACAAGGCTTAGTGAGGAATGCTCAGAACAAAACACCATCAATGCATTTAAAACCATTTACTTTACATCATCCTTTAAAACATAATGCCCTTTTTAAAACATGCACTTTACATCATTAAAACCAGCATATTAAACCATATACTACATGTATCATTAATCAACAACATATCACATTGCTAACCCTCTACTTAAGTCTTCCCATGCATTACTACCAAATGCAAAGCTCAAGGAGAAACATGTATAAATCACATTATACAACATAAAACATTTCAATGATACATTAACAATTATATTGGCTTACAAGTGATCATTAGACAAGTCCAATAACAAAAGAGTTCATCCGATACACGGATTCAACAAGTGTTAACCCAACACTTCAAGCCATCTGAACTGGAATAACGATACAATCACAATCGTGGTACAATAACAACCGGGTACACTTTTAACCCACTGAGACACCAACCCCTTTCATCGATTAGATGCTTAACCCACTAACGGGAGTTTTCAGTACCGTATAACACCTCAACCGTTAGGGTACTTGGATAGAGTCTTCGGTACACCATATAAACCCCTCAACATCCAAGGTGACTTATTTACAGTGCACCCAATCCTATTGTCGGCCAACTATATTCGATAACAATTTTAAAACCACATCACTTGCCAATATAATTAACCAACTAACATTTACCTCCCTGTTTTTTTAACAAACATTAAACCATGCCATTTCCAAAGCAACAACCATGCTTCAAAACATAACTGTAAATCATACTTACAAGGATCACTTACCATGTGCATCCTTCAGCAAAACATGCTTAAAACAATATATCGAATACTTTAAAACATGCTTAAACAGTAGGTACATGAACAGTAAACCAAGTGCATAAAATCATTCGAACAAGCACGACCGAGAGAGTAAAACCGCTTAATACTTACTTTCGAGTCTAGGTAAGCGTTTCAAGCTCTACCTTAACTCCTAAAACTCTATTCCCAAAACATCAAAACGCTTTAAACCACGTTTTCACTCACCGATACGCGAAACCTCGATTGGCCAACGCGAAATCAAGTATTCAAAACCTCCAACGCTTCTCCAATCACTTCTGGATCAACCTCCCCTGTTTTTACCATAAAACAACAGAGGATTAATGCATCATAATGCATTCTAAACACAGCAACCACAATCCTTCTCGGATTTCCACAAAACCTTCACAATTAACCCTCCACAACAACCGAAAACATAACCAAAACACTTCGATTCACAACCCAGCCAACATCTATCAATCTAACATCACTTTCAACATCAAAACACATCTAAAATAGATCCAAAACAACCTACCACCTCCAGCAACCTTACAACCATAGAAACACCACAAAACCTCAAAACTAACAACCTAAACAAATAGAGATTCTTAAGTTTTAGGATTCCATTGATAAAAATCACTTATCAACATTATTAAAAATCCAAAATATAAATCAAAGCATCCTTAATTACTGGAAATCAGATCCAATCCGTGAATCAACTCATTTTGCCCAAATAACTCAATTAAACATTAGAAAATCATCAAAACCAGATTAGAAACACAAAAACAAGTATCAAATGCTTGGGAATTTCAGTAAAGAACCATAAAATAGAGGAGATCTCGGACCTCTCGGACCTCCCCCTACTGTGAAGTTTCTCCCTCAATTGATTTGTGAAAAGCTAAGAAAACTCAAGATTATTGTAAGATTTTGTGTAAACAATCTTTATAAAACAATTTGAAATAATAAAATCAAGTTAAAAACCACCTCACCTCTGGAAATTTGATGAAAACTTGAGTGTTTGGCTCAGGAGATAATGGAGGGAAAAATTTGAGAGAAAATGACGTGATTTTTGTTTTGGAAAGTAACAATTAACTTTTAACAATAATCCTCTTTAGTTAATAATTAAAACACATGTTAAAATATCTTCAATTAAGAGAGAAACCTTCATAAACCAATTGGTAAAATAACTCCTTAATGATTCTAAGTATTTGACCCTTTTCATTTTAGTCGCTAGGAAATCACAGTTTTCAAAACTTTCATTTTGGTCACTAACCAAAATGTCCATCTTCCAAAACTTTTTTTACAAAATCGATATCACCATTATTAAATACATAATTAATAATAATTTTAGAGCATTTTCCATAATTTTTTCAAAACAAAAAATATACGATCTCGAAACCGACTCGAATCTCTACTCCGGTCCACTGGACCGTCTAATAAACCACTAAACCGCTAAGCCCTAAAACCGGGGCGTTACAACACTCCCCCACTTAAGAAATTTCATCCCCAAAATTTTCCTGGAGGGAACAGGTGCGAAAACTGTTTCACCATATCCGACTTGAGTTCCCACGTGGCCTCCTCAACACTGCGGTGCTTCTATAACACCTTAACCAGCTCGACTGTTTTTCCACGTAGCACCTTACTGCTGGTATCAAGAACCTCTACCAGTTCTTCACCGTAAGATAGGTCTGGTCTCAACTCAATCTCCTCCGCCGGCACGACATGCGATGGATCCGACCTATACCTCTACAACACCGAAATGTGGAACACATCATGAATCTTTCCCAACTTCGGAGGTAGCCTCAAACGATACGCAACAGGACCCACACGCTTAATAACCTCATATGTTCCAATGAACCTCGGGCTAAGCTTCCCTTTTCGCCCAAACCGCAACACCTTTTTCTAGGGCGACACTTTCAAAAACACTTTATCACCCACAACGTACTCTATATCCCTACGTTTCAAATACGCATAGGATTTCTGGCGATCTGCAGCTGCTTTTAAGCGCTCACATATCAACTTTACCTTTTTGGTTGTGCCCTTCAAAACATTGGGCATCGACACAAACTTTTCCCCGCTTCTACCCAATACACGGGTGTACGACATTTCCTGCCATATAATGCCTCATAAGGTGCCATCTGTATGCTAGCATGATAACTGTTATTGTAAGCAAACTCGACCAATGGCAACTGCTTCTCCCACGTTCCCTTGTACTCAATAACACGAAACCTCAGCATATCTTCGAGAACCTAAATCACACGCTCTGATTGGCCATCCGTCTGAGGATGATACGGGGTACTGAAATTTAACTGTGTTTCCAAAGCACGATGCAGACTCACCCAAAACCTTACAGTGAACCGCAGATCCTTATCCGAAACTATAGATTTGGGCACTCCGTGCAAACGCACAATCTCAAATATGTACAGTTCAGCCAACTTGTCCAAGGTATACGTAGTATGCACTAGCACAAAATGTGCACACTTCGTAAATCGATCCACAATCACCTAAATGGAATCTTTTTTGGTCGGCGTCAAAGGCAGCCCAGACACAAAATCCATGGTGATTCTTTCCCACTTCCATTCCTGTATCCTCAACGGTTGCAACAACCCGGAAGGAAACTGATGCTCAGCCTTTACCCGCTGACAAACCATACACCGAGCAACGAAATTAGCCACATCCTTTTTTAGTCCAACCCAATAGTACTCCTCTTTCAACCCTCGATACATTTAGTACTACTGGGATGCATAGCGAAAGGACTAGTATGTGCCTCAGTCGAAATAGTATGCCTCAACTCCTCATCCTCAAGCACCACTACTTAACCTTTGAAACACAACACCCCATCATCGTTGAAATAAAAATCCGTATGATTTCCATCCCTAATATCTTCCACACGAGGTACCAAACTCCCATCATACGGTTGCTTCTCCTTAATCATCTATGAAAAGGACGGCTTCGCCTACAATTCGGCCAACAAACCCTCGTCATTCGTCACACTCAACCGAGCAAACATGGCTCTCAACTCTACAGCTGCTTTTCTGCTCAAAGCATCTACCACAACATTGGCTTTCCCCAGATGATACTTAATGGTCAGATCATAATCCTTAAGCAATGACAACCATCTACGTTGCCTAAGATTTAGCTTCTTCTGTGACATCAGATATTTCAAACTCTTATGATCTATATAAACCACATATTTCTCACCATAAAGGTAATGCCTCCAGATTTTCAAGGCAAACACAACCGCTGCAAGCTCAAGATTGTGAGTAGGGTAGTTACGTTCATGCACCTTCAACTGCCTAGATGCATACGCCACTACCTTACCCTCCCGCATCAACACACAACCAAGCCCAACATACGGCGCATTACTATAAACAACAAACTTCTTCCCCGATTCTGGTTGAACCAAGGCTGGAGCTCGCGTCAAGGCTTCCTTCAACCTTTCAAAAGCCCACTGCCTACTTCCATCCACTCAAACCTAACATTCTTCTGTAGCAACTTTGTTAACAGAGCTGCCAAATTGGATAACCCTTCCACAACCCTTCGGTAATAACCCGCCAAATTAAGGAAACTCCTAACCTCCGTCACAGACTTGGGCTCCTTCCAACTCATTATAGCCTTAACCTTATACAGATCAACACGAATTCCTTCAGCCGACACAACATGCCCGATAAACAAAACTTCCTTAAGCCAGAACTCACATTTGCTTAACTTAGCATAAAGCTGATTAGACAATAGTGTCTGAAGCATAATTCTCAAATGTCTTTCATGGTCCTCATTAATACGAGAGTACACAAGGATATCATCGATAAACACAACCAAAAACTGGTCTAAAAACTCATGAAACACTCGGTTCATCATGTCCATAAAAGCAGCTAGTGCATTAGTCAAACCAAACGGCATCACAAGAAACTCGTAATGCCCGTACCTCGTACGGAAGGTTGTTTTGTGCACATCCACCTCCTTCACCTTTAACTGGTAGTACCCCGACCTCAAATCTATTTTGAAAAACACCGAGGCTCCCCTAAACTAATCAAACAGGTCATCTATCCGCAGTAAGGGATACTTGTTCTTTATTTTTAACTTATTTAGCTACTGGTAATCTATACACATTCGCAACGTACTATCTTTCTTCTTAACAAATAGCACCGGAGCTCCCCATGGTGAGATACTGGGTCTAATGAACCCACGGTCAAGCAACTCTTGCAACTGTATTTTCAAATCCTTTAATTCCTTCGGAGCTATGCGGTACAGAGCAATAGATACCGATACTGTACCCGCAAAGACCTCCATGCCAAACTCTACCTTATGGTCAGGTGGCAACCCTTGTAATTCCTCCGAAAAACACCCGAAAGCTCACATACGGTGGGAACATCCTACACCCTCAACTCCTTTGATCTAGGATTCATAACATAGGCCAAATAAGCCTGACATCCTGAATCCAACATTCGACTTGCTTCTAAAACTGAAACAACATTAGACAAAAACTTGGCATTTTCACCAACAACCACCACCTCATAATCATCCGACAACCTCAAGGATATTCGTTTGGTCTCAAAATCCACCACAGCCCGATGTTCGGTCAGCCAATCCATATCCAGAATCACATCAAAACCATGTAATGGTAACTCTATCAAGTCCACATCAAACACATGTCCCTAAACCATCAGCGGACACCTACAATAAAACCTCCTAACCACGACTGTCTCCCCAAGAGAACTAGTCACTCTAACACCCACATTAAAAATTTAAACATGTATATCAACCAACTAAGCATGCTCACTCAAAATGTATGAATGAGTAGAACCAGAATCAACCAACGAATACAAAAACAAAGACTGTAGGATAAAAGTACCTGCAATCACATTGGTGACATTGCGACCCTCGCAGTGCGCATACACCCTAGCAGGTCTACCTCCCTTAGGCTGGATAGCAACAGTATGAGCCACAGTCATCTGCCCACCATCTCGATGCTGAAACGGTCCGCGGCCACAACTACGACCCCGCTACGGAGCAACAATAGGTGTAGCACCCTGCCCACCTCAAGCCAACAACGGACAATCACGCCTCTGATGGTCGCCTGACCCACTCCAATAAGCATTAGCCACCACAAGCGTAGATGCCTGACCCTCCCTGGTCAAACGCGGACAATCTCGCCTCAAATGATCTCGGGATCCATAAACCCAACAAGTGCTAAATGGGGCTCTAACATGAGCACCCTACCCCTGGACTCCACGTCCCACAACACCTCAAACATGCCTCGGCTTTGGGCGAAACTTCCTATCACGATGTCTCTTGGCCTGACCACCGCTATAACCCGAATTAACAACTCTTTTACCCGAGCTAGAACCTTACGATCCAGGTGCCAAACCCAAATTCTGCTCCACATCCTTGGCTCGCGAAACCAACACATCAAAGTTAGTGTAATCAGCAGCAAGCATGTATGTCTTAACGTCCTGTACAATTTTATAGCGAAAACGATCACATCGAGTACGCTCGTTAAGAACCAAATCAGGTGCATACTGACTCAACCTCACGAACTATACCTCATACTCTGCAACAGACATATTGCCTTGCACCAGAAGCCATAAACTCACATTTCTTCTCGTCTTGGTATTGGACTCCCAAAAACTTCTTCCGAAATGCCTCGTAGAAGAACTCCCAGGTCACAACCTCGATCGCCAAACCAGATATCGTGGTAGTCCACCATGTATAAGCATCACCCTGTAGCAGGGAAACAACATAACCCAGCTTACGAGGATCGGTACACCCCATCTAGCCCAGTATCCTCTCAGTACTAGCCAACCAACCCTTGGAGGCCTCGAGTAACAAACCTCGAAACTGAACTCTACCCAAACTTCAAAGAATCTTAAGCGAAAAACCTTGCCCCTCAACCGGTGGTGTTGGCACATGAACACCCGCAACTGCAGCCTGAAAGGCACCGGTCATGGCTTGTATCAACGGTGCCATATCACCCATCTCTGGCCCAGCCAGTGTAGGTGGAACTTGTTCCACTCCCTCCAGTGGATTAGGTGGGGATGGTGGCAACCCTCTAGGAGGTGGTACAACTTCTCCTTCAGCATCCTGCCCAGTGACAGCAACAATCATACCCGACCGCAACTCTCTTCGATCTTATTGTGCTAAAATATATCTAAGGCATGATAATCATTTCAGAATAAAAATAGTCAGGCAAGCCTCAAGCAAGGATCCAAGACTTCGATTTCAAAAATCAAAGTTTCCAGACTATAATAATAAGGCAATGGGTACCCCCAAAACTTCCCCAACATAGCATACAACAACCAACAATCATATATCAATCACCGTGCATATTAACCAACGTACATACAACAATCACCGTACAAATCAAACATGGCAACAACACAACAACCTCGTAAACGATCCAAACCTGTCTCTGATACCACCAAATGTAACCCCCTTGACCCGACCTAAACGCCAAACTGAACCAAGAAGGCTATATTAGGTTTACCGTAGCAAACCGAAGAGATACAACAAAATTGGGTCTTTATTTGTTTTTATTATCTTATTTAGACATGTTCATGCAAACATCAAGTGCAATCCCAACTCAATCGGTCATCAATTTGACATTCAATTGATCATATTTGCAATTTAGGGACCAAATTGCAATTTCAAGAAATTTTAGGATTAAAGCTCAATTTTAATTTACCAACTTTTAATTAGTCAGGTTCTAAACTTTCATCTCACATATCGACTCAATCTGATCATTCTATAACATACAATTGCATTGACAAGATTTAGGGACTAAATACAAAGAATGCAAAACTGCCCAGCTGATATTAACAAAAATTGGCCTCGAGTATCGATACTAGTGTTATCGTACCGATACGCATAAAAAGCACCATACCGATACACCACAGCCCGTACCGATACGTAATAACCAACTTACCTAACTTTTAAATTTTCAACATCCGTACCGGTACGCTTACGTGGGTATCAGTACACAGTTTTGGGTTGAAAAAGTAAAATTCCAGAGGCTAGAACATGTACCGATACTCTCTTACCTGTATCGGTACGCCAGACCAAAATTACCTAGGCGTATCGGTACACACATACGTATACCGATCCCCTCATGCGGAATGGTGTCTAGACGTACCGATACGATCTCCAGCATATCGGTACGTCTGGACCTATAATGTCTTAACTTGCTGGTTTTTCACCCCAAAAGCATTCCCAAACCATTCTCACATGCTTATAACATAACACCAACATGCCAAGCATATTACAAGCATTCAGGCTTCACAAGATCAACATCGCAACATAGCATTATGAGTCAAAAGATGATCTATAGGCATGCTCCCTATTATGCAACCAACCAACATATCAAAAGATAAACTAGCACCAAAACCCACGGGGACACCAACCCCTTTCATCGATTAGATGTTTAACCCACTAACGGGAGTTTTCGGTACCGTATAACACCTCAACCATTAGGGTACTTGGATAGAGTCTTCGGTACGCTGTATAAACCCCTAACATCCAAGGCGACTTATTTACAGTGCACCCAATCCTATGGCCGGCCAATTATATCCGATAATAATTTTAAAACAACATCACTTGCCAATATAATTAACCAACTAACATTTACCTCACTATTTTTTTAATAAGCATTAAACCATGCCATTTCCAAAGCAACAACCATGCTTTAAAACTTAAGTATAAACCATACTTACAAGGATCACTTACCATGTGCATCCTTCAACAAAACATGCTTAAACGACTCGAAAATAAGGAAATTATCTACTACATCCGACAAATAAGACATACTTGTTCATAATCATCAACTTGTTCAGTTGCCGATAGTCAATGCACATCCTCAAAGTGCCATCCTTTTTCTTCACAAACAACACCGGTGCTCCCCACGGAGAAACACTAGGCCGGATAAAGCTACGATCCAACAACTCTTGGAGTTGTGTCTTTAACTCTTTCAAGGGTTCCATGCGATATGGTACAATTGACACCGGAGCTGAATCAACATATGTCTCGATACAAAACTCTACCTCTCTATCTGGTGGCAACCCAGGTAACTCTTCCAGAAACACACCCAGAAAGTTACAAATAGTATATATATATTTGGTTTGCATTTCTTCCACATTCGGGTTCGTCACATAAGCTAGATACTTCTGACATCCACAATCAAGTAACTTATGCGCTTCCATGGCCGAAACCATATTGGATAAGAACTTAACATTTTCACCCACAACTACTACCTTATAATCATCAGGGAGCTTCAACGAAACCCGCTTGGTCTCAAAATCAACCATAGCTCGATGCTCGGACAACTAGTCTATACCCAAGATAACGCCAAAACCATGGAACGACAACTCTATTAGATCAGCCGAAAACACATGTCCTTGAACCATTAAGGGACATCTCTGATACAACTTCCTTGTAATAACCATTTCTCCAAAAGAACTCATCACTTGCATACCAACATCAAGCCTTTCTACCGGTATACCAAGAAAATACGCATGCTCATGCAAAACATATGATCCTTGCCGGTATACCATGCATTATCCTTGCCAATATAATATAGGAATCATATGGATATATATATATATATTATATGTATATCAATCCGTATTTTTTTTGTAACTCTTATGATTAAAAAATAATAAATCTTGATACTATCCTAGATGTATATTTTCTATTTAATATTGGTTGACACATGTATATAAGTCATGTTATACTGTTTAATAACAAGCCTTCAATTATCTATTTCTAGATAATTTGTGCGCTTGGGAGTCCCTGGTGATTAAAGAAAGAAGAATGCACCAAAATGCAGGAGCTGCACCAAACATTGGTGGTTGTTTCTTGTTGTAAGTGAATGCAATGAAAAAGACTCGAAAATAACGAATAATGAAACGATTCATATATTGGCAGTTCGTGCTTATTTCAAAAATTCTGCTTTGTTATTCCCATCATCCGGTAACCACAGGATGATCCACAAGAAAGGTGGCAGGATTCGAACCTATATCGAGAGTTACTCCATGTATTGCTTGACGTAAAACATATATATAGTGGATTTGTTTCTGTCTTTTGTTGAATCTTTCCATCCAAGGGGAAAGTGAAGTCCAAAGAGCAAACCAGGCATAAACTTGATATGCTTTTAGGTGTCCCTACCTATGCCCCACATTAAAAATTAGGTTTAGAGTTTATGGTCAGGGTTTAGGGAATTTGGGGTAGGGTGTATTTTTAGGGTATATGGTATAAGGTTTAAGATTTAAAATTTAGGGTTAGGACTTAGAATTTAACTTTTTAGTTTTTTTAGTGTTGGAGCATAGAAAGAGACACCAAAAAGGGGTAGGATTTTTGTTTTCACTAAAAGATACACACTGAATTTGCTAACAAGGACTGCTATGCTTCAGTGTAAACCAGTATAAATACTCATGGATTCCAACTTATATTCAGCGAGAAATAAACAATGAGTGTTGGTTGATAAAGAACACTAACCAAAGGGTAGTGAAAAAACTAATTTATTTTTCCTATACGAGACTTGATATTGCATTCTCAGCATGTATTATAAGTCAACAAATGAATGATCCATGAGAAAAGCATCTAGAAGTAGTAAACCGAATCTTGGGATATCTCAAAATTAAACCAAGTCGTGCTTTGATCTTTAAAAAAAATGAGAACTGTGACGTTGAAATTTATAATGATGCTAGTTGGACCGGAGAGTTAACTGAAATGAGATCTACGTGTGGCTATTGTTATTTTGTTTGCGAAAATCCTGTTATTTGGAGGAGAAAGAAGTAATCAGTTGTTTGAGGAAGTAGCACACAGGCCGAGCTTTAAGCACTTGTGCTAAAAAATTGTGAAGGAATGTAGATTCAAAAATTATTAAAAGAATTAAAGGTTGACTTTAATAATCAGTTCAAGGTGCAATGTGACAGCCAATTCGTTATAAGTATTGTAAAGGATCATGTTTGTTATGATATAACCACGCATATGAAGATTGATATACATTTTATAAAGTCAATAATCGGACGTCAAACTAAGCTATGTTCTTATTCAATTGCACCCATGGGCGAATCTACAATGAGGCTGGCAGGGGTTGGCCCCATGCGACCCACCCTTATAGTCTTTTAATTTGGACCTAAAATTTTAAATTATAATTTATTTATTTATTTTAATATTATAAAATAATTTTTTAATGGTAAAGTGTGTTAGTAAAGTTAAGTTTCTTTTTATTTTAAGTCAGAAAATCAAATTTTATTGGCGATATTTTTCAGTTTTTTGTTGATATTCTCATCAAAACTCTTCTAAAAGTTAATTTTGATAAATCATGTCGAAGCTAAAATTATATAATATATACTCTCCAACTTGACGAAAAGTATAAGTAGTAGACGTGTAAATAGAGTTTTATTTTATATGAAACTTGTATTTATTATAATTTATCTTAAAGGTTTTGAGTAGATAATTGATTAGATAAAAGTTTTAGGATCAGTTTAGTTTTAGAAAATATTTTATTTTTATTTTTAAAAAATAATTTTTATTTTTAATTTTTTTAAAATTAGAAAATATGCTTGGTTAATATGGATGGACACTTGTTTGTAAAAATAAAAATAAAAGTGGCTCAGCTTGAAAACTTTACTCTTAGTCTTAGATGGTGCTAGGGGAAGTTGGATTTCGTAATCACCACACGCAGTGAAGTGGTTGCATAAATCACAGGCATCGTTTCGTCACATGCACTTCGAAGTTTGTCAAGAAATGAATCTTGGTCTCTATTGAATCAAATGATATTTAAAGAAGAAAGCCTGCAATCTAAAGATTCATGCTTAGAAGCAATTGGAATGGAGATAGTAGACAAGTGTCAAGGAGTTCCTCTGGCCCTAAGGGAGATACGAATGTTATTATATAAAAGAGCAGAAGCAGAATGGGTAAAGGTGAAGAACAATGTACATAGGTATCTAACTCAACCAGAAAGTGGTATTATGCCAATTTTAAAGTCGAGTTACGATCATCTTCCATCGCATTTGAGACAATGTTTTGGTTACTGCTCCTTTATCCCCAAGGATACTGAGTTTGAGGTGAAGGTTTTGATCAGGTATTGGATGGCACAGTGGTTTATCTAAAAGGAGGTGATGATCTAGAAGATGCTGGCCATGAGTATTTCAAAGATTTTCCTTGGAGAAGAAGAAGATTCAGGAAATGTGCATAGCTTCACAATGTGTGCTCTATTGCTAGGACTGAGTAATGTATTTCGAATTCGAAAGGGGAACTCGCCGTGTTTCGTTTCAAGATAGATTAGAATCGTGGGAAATTCCAAACACTTTGCTAAAAGCAACTAGAGTGAGGTCATTTATTCCTACAAAAATACAGCAGCTTAAATCAAGCCAGACTGAAACTTTTATATGCAGACTGCAAAGGCTGCCCCAGTTTCAAGGATTAATGCTCACCTGAAAAACAGAATCCTTGTAACATCAACCAGAATATAGATGAAGGAATTTTCCTTTTATTGCTCTGCAACTGTATTTTACATTGTATTAAGGGGTTGATCCCCAGATTTGGCACTACATTAAATTAAAAGAAGAAAAAAAAAATCTGTAATTCTTGTAATCAATTACAAAATCTAAACTTTAAATCAGTCCAAAAAATAATGGACCTTGTATTCTATATTTCTTTACCTATTTCAGATAGTTATCTCTATCATTATTTCAATTTAATTAATTTTGTATCTCTACCTGTACAAAACTAGTATTTTCTGGAAGCTGCTGGCTGCCTTGTCTTCCAAAGTAACAATTTTGAGATCTGCAGTGTTTTAGCTTTTAAACTGAATCATGATTTGCTGAGTGATGTTTGGCTATCACTTCATTATTGTTCTGTGATTCCGATGAATACGTTGTTTGAGATTGGGGTTTGGATGAAATGTCTGAAGAATGAACTTCCTGATCATGGCGGGCTTGTGCTGTCCATACAAGAACCAAAATTACCATGACGACAGAGAAGAACCATTGCCGCCCATGCCATGCGCACAGATCGCTTCCACGGTCTGCAGTGTCGGCCAAGGATCTCCGAAAATGCGTCCCTCACATACTGGCATTGGACTAGATTTTCCATACCTGGATAAACGTTTAGCAAGTTTTGAATTGAACTTGTGTAGGCCTCCACCGTTTTGTAATCGTTGCTGGATATGAATTGTCCCTCTTGACAGGTTCCATTGTTGGCATCCGAACATGTAAATACTTGCAATATCTGCAAATAGATTAGACAATTATTCACTGATATCTGAGATTTAACCGACAGTGTCGGATTTAACTGATGTGATAAACTAGAAAAGAATATCAGGTAGGAATAATGTACAAGAACAGCATAACAGATCCTGAAACTGGATGATTGATTGCATACCTTTGGTATGTCGCCAATCCTGATTGTATTAGCAGGGCAGTTATTTGGCTGATATGCATATTCCGGTGGTGCAGAGAAAGGGTTGCAAACTTGAACAAGAGTTGGATATGTTGTTGCTTGCAGCTGCGATATGTTTGCATTCACCTGAAGAATTGAAATAATGTTCATTAACTGTTTAACGCATTTCATGTTTAGCTAGGTTCATGTCCTCGGGGAAGTTCATATCGAGTTTGCATTTAGGCTAATCAGGTTACTTTTCGAGTTTTTTTTTTTTTTAACTTCTAGCAGAATAGTCTGTATGGATTAAACTTACGAAGTAAAACAGCAAAAGATATTGAATTACCTGATTATCAAGGTTGTAAATTCCAGCACTAACATCAGAGAGGACTGACTCTGCAGACAGCAATTCATCACAAGGGAGGATTGAACTCAAAGTGTTGTTGTAAGGATTTTCTTGGAAGTTTTCAAGAGCGGTGCATGTATCTCCTGAAAAACTGGAACTCAAACATTGTTTTTCAGTTTTTCAATTCAATCAAACCCGGAAAAATCCCGAGAAAATAACAAATACATTGAGCAAACCAGATAAATATAAAGCTTGCACTTACTTTTCCAAGAAGAAATAAATCCCAAAGAACAACCAGCACAGAATTGTCAAGATCCAACACATTCCAATTAGCCTGAAAAGATTGGGGAAAATAAAATAAAATCTTCAGCTAAATTTTCTCACCTTTAATCATTCACTCACTAGAAATCTCAAGCTCATGAATGCTCAAGTGTCTTACCAGTTAAGTGCTTTTCGAATCCTCAGAATTCCAGTCACTGCAGAAGGGAAAAAATTCAACTTGAACAATGGCAAGAACTATTATTTCAACCGTTTTCACTTTGTATATTTATATTCGAAGTTATTTGATCCAATTATCTAAATTGGACATGGATAATAGATTCTGTTCATGATCATGAAAAGTTTCAAAAACATTGATAAACATACCTGACAAAGCAATAGCTGCTACCAGGTTCAAGGAAATAGTCACTGTGGTTACTATAAACCTGTAAGAACAAATAGATATATAAGGGTCCATAATCAATACTAGACACACACAATCGAGTTCGAGTAACATAGATGCAAAGGAAGTTTGAGAGATATTTACACAATCTCGAGACCCCGATCGATCAATCGCCTGTTTTTTCTCGCCTGTCGTGCGATATTGTCTGCTTAACCATCCAATCTCCGAGACGTAGTTGTAAGAAAAGTAGAAGCCTGAGCAGTTGCATCAGTGTCTCCCAAGCTGTCCCTCATTGATTTCATAGCCCCGGTTGTGTTATATATAGTTTGTGATGCCCCATTTGCTGTTCTTATGATAGTGTCCACCACAGTTTTTGCTTCGGAATGGAATCTAACTGTTTCCTCCAAGAGATAAACCTGAAGCAACTCTGAAAACGAAAACAGTGTTTTCTTCAAAACCCGGAATTGGTTTCGATGTTTGAAGCTCGGTAACATGAGATGATTCAATTAACAACTTACAGGGCCAGGATTGTGAAGATTATGGCTACGAGAATAGGCCACAGGTAGCATTGTTTGTGACAGACTGATTTGGAGTTGGGTTTTCTGCTTCGTTTGCAACAGTAAGCAGTTGCCAGGATATATATTCCGTACAATGTTCCACATAAAAGCCATACAAATGCGATTGCGAACCAGGGGGTCCCTGTAAATACAACTGACTGCAAACAAGTGGAAATTTATCCAAAATTAATATATATTTTTCTTCCAAAATCCATTATCTCACTTACCACATGCAAATAATAATAATAAACGTTTTGCGCTGATTTATATCATTGAATGAATGTAAATTGACGATTGAGATTAAAAAATTGAGAATAATGAGATTTTACAAAAAAAATTGAATAATCTCGGCGATCAATTTACACTCATCCAATTATTCTAAATCAGTATAAAATTTTTTTATTTTATTTTTTTACATTGTGTGAAGTGTATTCCACTTCTAATAATAATAATTCTATACAAATCCATGAACCATATTCTCCTTTTTTGGACAATCTGAATTAGGTTAATTGTTTTTAAATTTTGCAGTTTGGATAATTTTAAATTTAGTTTTTAAATTAAGATTGTTTTAGATTTAGATTGTTACATAGTAGGTGAATTTGAATCCGGTTTGACTTTTTATAATTAAATCCATTTGAATTAAATTTAGATTTTGATTAATTAAATCAGATTTCGAGTCACGATCAAAGATAATAGGTCAAATAAATCAATTAAAATTCGGAGGTTAATGTGAAATGGTAAGAAAGAGAAGAGAGTTACACTCCAATAATGCTTGTTAGTGATATCAAATCCGCCTCTGTACTTGTAGAAATTGTCCAAGGATCCACCCTCACTGTATCATCATCATTGCTTGAATTTGTATCTAATCAAAATTAAAACAAAACCAACATATTAAATTCTATATGTATTTTTTAAAACAAAAAAAAAAATTGTCTATTATCTTAAAGTGAAGGCATTTCAAAAATTAAATAATTGTAGACTAGCCAAGTGTAATTAGAACTGACCTAGTGAAGCAGCGGTAGCTGAATCAAATTGGGCAGCAATTGCTATGAAATGGAAGCCTAAAATCAACAACAAAGGCACCACCAATCTTGTGAACCCCATTTTCAACCTGTCAAACAAGCACAACAGTATGAATGAGCAGACTTCAAATTTGACAATGCCATTGCATCTTTTTTTTTTCCTTCTGTCAAAACAATTAAAACCCTTCAAATTAGGAACTTAAACCTTTCATTTATGAATTAAGACAAACTATTTCACACATGTTACAAGTTAAAAAATGAACCTTCACAAAGATTTATAGCAACAAGTTTTGCTAGGGAACTTGAAGCAGATAGAAACAAGGCATGGCATCCAGTTTAAGTGTGAATGGAGAAATTAAAGAAATCTTTTTGTAATAAGCATGGTTTTTATTTATTTTCAATTTTGTTATGTACAAAGATGTCAAAGTGTTGCATAACTTTTGTAAAAGCAGTGACATTTCAAGAAAGCAAAGAATAACTTTAGCCTACTACATGGCCTAAATTCTAGACTGAAGATTGATTCAGAAGATATGATGGAAACTTCAACTTGCAGTTAACAAATTAGTCCTAATCTGCAGCAATGGCAGATAAGGGAGAAGAAACATACAGCAATTAACAGAAGAAGAAGGTTGAGGGAAATAATTAATCTGCATTCTGCAAAGGAAATGGTTTAAATGAAACAAACTACTTACAGAAATTGATCCAATCTTCAAACCTCCAATGAAAGCTCTCTTGCAGACCACTCTACCTCTTTTCTTATGCAATTAATGCTGCCTCAAAATTCAATCTTTTTGTTTGACACAACTTGGAATTCTCAAACATTCCCTCTAAAACAAGTGATCTAGAAGCTTCTAAAATGAAGTCATGGTCATGGATGTTTCTTTAATATTCAAAAACCCAAAGTTAAGAAACCTCAACTCAAACACTTTCAGTGTTTCTAATCCATTTTCATCAAAATCTCCAAAGCTTTAAGTTTCCCCCCAGAGAACCAAAAAGGGCATCAAGTTTGAGGTTTGTTTAATACTGAACCCACTTGAGAAGAAAATCTAAAACAACAACTCCCTCGGCTTCACTATATGCATATATTCATTAGATTCAGGTGGGGTTGTCTGAAATGGAATAGATGTTAACCAAAAACAATTTCCTTTTGGTCTCTGTCTTTTGCAAAAGTCAAGAAAGAACCAAAGTGTTGTTTTGTGGTCAAATTGGCGGCCTTCCCGTCAAGATTATGGTCATTTGTCTGCATTTCGTTTCTTTTCTGTTCTTTCTTTTTAAAAAACTAACGTAGGGGGCGCAAGAAAGTCCAAGGCTGAATCTAAAATGATGGCGTGTTTGCCTTTATAACAAAACTGGTTGCTTCTCTCTTAAACTAATGATTTATAAAACGTGGCTTTTTACTTCTATTTAAATGGAATTTCATTATGTATGAAAAAAATGATAGGTACTTTTAGTGTAAAATTCACAAATGGTGATTAAATTTTGATCAATTATTTAATTTGACAATCAAATTTTCAATTGTTTTAATATTACCATTAAACTTTTTAGTTCTACTTAATGTTACCATTGACCTGTTAATAGACGTTAAAAGGGTGATGTGGTAGTTAAAATATATTGTATAATAATACATTTAGTCCTCCATGTTTGCACATGCAAATAATTTAGTCCTAATTCGAAGAAAAAAAATTTAACCTTTATTATTTATACATTATTTCAATTTGACTACTTTTAATAAAAAATAATTTAATCCTAAAATCGAAATCTTAAACCCTAAACCCTTAGGTTTTGCTTGTTTGGGTGGAAAAGTGGAAATAAGGGAGGAGAAAAGAGAAAATTGAAAAGAAAAGAAATTTAATGGTTGTTTGGTAGAGTAGAAAATTGGAAGGAAATAAAATACGAGGGAAGGAGTTTTTATTGCTCCTATACAAATAGTTTTCTCTTTAAAATTGGGTGGAAAATATGAAAGAAAAGTGAATGCTATCATACTTTAATAATAAAATTATCAAATTATATTTAAAAAGTTTTAATTTTATTTTTACCATATTTATAATTAATTTTTATAGTTTCATCTAATATTTTTATTATAATTTTATTTTTGTTCAATTTAGTCCCTAAATTTTTTATTTAATCTAAAGTTTACCCTTATTTGTTTTTAATTTTATTATGAAAGTCAATATTATTAATATAATAATATTTTGTTCACTTTAGTCCCTAAAATATTTATTTAATCCAAAAGTGACTCATATTTGTTTCTAATTATTATAATTTTATCTAATATTTTTACTATGATTTTAATTTTTTTAATTCAATCCCTCAAATTTTATTTAATTTGGAATCAACATCTATTTATTATTATTTTATAATTTAATCCAATACCTTACAATTGCAAACTTTACGTTTCAATTACTAATTTTATAATTGCACTTAAGGACTCGTTTTAGCTCAGATTAACTTTAAACTTGGTCTATATGTTAATGATGAGATATTAATTTCATAAAGGAAGGTTTAATTTCACTTTCTGAAAAAACTGCCCCTGTATTTTATCATTTTTTTTCAAAATGTCCCATAAACTACTTATTTTTGCAATTAACACTCTATTTCAAATCCGATTTCAACAAGAATTTACCATTAAGTCTAATTGGAATTAATGAATCTAAAACAGACTTGAAAACTGAATTTTTAACTTGAAATCCAACTTATGAATTATTTACATTTTAGTCCCTAAACCTCGATTCGGTTAAAATTACTTCGATTTGAACTTCTTTTTATCAGCAAAATATAAGTATAAGTGTAGCGACCTTTTTTCAAAATTCAATTTTTTAAAATCGAATGTGATCGCTAAAAAAAAGAGTAGTAAGTTTACTTTGGTTTTTGGGAAAATATTTAGAAAATGGGGGAGTCCTTTAAAAATTCGTGTTTTGAAAAATAAAAGACTTGGAGTCGCCACCGGCCACTGAGGTAGTCCGGACACCATAAAAACCAGAGATTCGATCAAAAATAGGGTTTGGGAGTTGGTTACGGTTGGGGAAGTTTTTGGCACTCCCACACCGCCCAAAAATTGGTACCGTAAAAAAGAAAGTAAATAATTACCGCTTTATTAATATTAAACTTTATGAATTGAAGTGGCGATTAATTTAAAATCCGGTTATATGTGCGAGTAAATTTTAAGGGCCTCGCTATTCGAAAGTAAACAGCAAGACCACCATCACTACGTTAATACTGGAAGTATTTACTCCCGAATAAAAAGCACCGCATTAGCAAGTTAAATCCCAAATGCAATATAAACTATACGACAAACATGCAAATAAAATAAACAGAACGAAGTAAAAAACATAAATAGAATATAATAAACACATAACAAATGGTTCGGACAAAAAAACTTAAAACTGCATAGCATGATTCAAGTATTATACATATTAATAGTATCATATGAGATTACCTTAAGTACACGACAATATGCCCTAAATTACATACGTACTTGTATACGATTATAAGGCTAAATAAGTAAATGCGTACATCTACCGATTTATGAACAAAGAAACTAAAATATTATTATATTATATACATATTAATATATAAGCTACATTATATATAAAAAACCTAAGAACAAATTAAACGCGAAAAATAACGAGTGTACATGTTAATACATACACTACACTATATATATACAATATTAAAACCAGTTTAAAATAGAATCCATATGTATATTCATAACAATTTAAAAAACAATATACGGTAAAATTACGTTTTACAAACCTAAACTTCATTGATAAACAAATTTAAGCTACCTTGATAACATGGATCAAACAAAACACACAAACATCGAAATAAACATGCACACGATTATAAACATAACAGTAAAATGCATCGTATCGGTGGCAAAATATTAGATAAACACGCGGATAAACTAAAATTTAAGGGGGGCAATGATAAGGGTCTTAAGACAAATAAACCGAAGGATTTAGGGGACTGTATTAGAACAAAACAGGACCTTAAAGGGCCCGGGAGATATTTACCCATTTAAAATTAGATTAAATCGAAAAAAAGGGATGGAATTGAAAGTCAAAACAAAAACCAAGAGACCGTGGAAGGGATTTCCAGGGGCAGAAGGGCCGAAACGCTCTTTAAAAACACAGAGTGGCATAAGTAGAATAAACCCTTTTTTTAAAAATCTTAATCAGGATGAAATTAAGGGTGAAGTCGCGAGATTTTGAAAACTTGCAGGGATTTAGGATGTGAATTAGAGATGCGGAAGGAGGGCCGGGTGTAAAGGGCTAGACACGGAGGGGCTGTAGGGTTATTAACCCATTTAAAATTTTTTAAGAACCATAAAAGAATCCTTTCAGCCGAACGTTCATTCTTTTGCCATTTTAATTTTCAAAACAAAACTCAAACCCCCGACATTTTCTTAAAACCCAGACGTTCTCACAAATCTCTTCGCTCTGGGATGAACTCCGCCGCTATTTCGCCACTGGCCGCCGCACACCTGCGCCGGGCCTGGGATTGTCACCAGTAGAAAGGGGAGATGAACGGTAGGGAAACTGAACGATCACGATTCGAAGGTAAAGAAAAGATTCCCCTAACTCTCGAATGTTATGCATGCAAAATAAAAGTATATACCTCAAAGGGTTCACTGTTTCTTTTTGTATTCCTTTTTCGAGCTCTCTCAATCCGGGTTTACAATGTTTTTGTGTTTTTTGTTATATAACCAAAATACACGTTAAAAAAAAGAAGAAACTAATCCTATTGGTTGCTCTGAGTTTGTATTATGCCACTTCTGAACTTGTCTTTTGGCTTGCCCTTTTATGTCTTATGTTGATCTGTGTATTTTTGCTGCATGTTGTTGTTGCTGTGCCTGAACGAGAAAGCTGGGACTGGAAGGGCGACTGGTGTGGCAGAGACGGTCACGGGATGCTCAAAAGTCACACGTGCAACATACACACGCGTGAAGGAGTGCAACAGACAGGGTGTGCATCACACGCGCACGGGGCTCGATCTTGACCTTTTGATGCGCTCACGATCTGACGACTACAACAAGGAGCCGCGCAAGGGCAGAAGGCTTCATTAGGCTTTCCATCTGAGAGTTGATCTGGACCGTTGGATCTAATCTTGATCCAATGGTCAACAGTCAGCTGCGCATAAGATAAAAAAACATTAGGGTTTTTGACTTTATGTAATTAGGGCTTCTCAGATACCGGGCCCTATTGGGCTATATATAACATATTTATTTTTGGGTTTTTGTTTATTTGTATAAATGGACTTTCTATTTAAACAATCTGGGCTTATTTATTTATTATATTTATTTATTGGCTTTTATTGTTTTAATTTTTGTTTCAAATAATAATAATAATAATAATAATATGCAAACAACAATATAATAATAATAATAATAAGACAATAACAATAAGATTAGGATAATATAATAATAATAATAATAATAATAATAATAATCAAGAGCAAATAATAATATTTTTGTGTTTTTCCTTATAAATTAAAATAACATATAGTAACTAATAACGTTTTTGGCTTTTTAATTATAAATAGATAATAGTAAATACATAAATGATACTAATAGTATTTTGAGGTTTTTTCTTCTTCTTTTTTTACCTACTAATAATTATAATATATATAAAATAACAACTAAAGCCCATTATTTTAAATATTCACAAAAATGTAAAAACGGGTTAATACCTGGATAAAATTAGTGATTACAGCTGCCCCTCTTTGCTTATCCTTGTAGAACAAGAATAAAGCAAAGACCATAAGCACTAATTTTATCCGACTTTCCTGTTAGACGATCTCCTCCTCTGAAGCGGCAACGAACAAACCGAAATAACTTGCTTTCCTGGAGTGGCGAAAACAAATTGGGTAGCGCTGGACAAGTCCTTCCGGAGTGGCAATGGACAGACCAGAACTTCAAACGACTTGTTCCTCCGAAGCGGCAGCGAACAAATCCAAATAACTCACTTTCCCAGAGTGGCAAAAACATACTAGCATATCCTTTCGGAATGGCAATGGACAGACCAGATAACTTGCTTTCCCGGGGTGGCAAAAACATACTGGCATATCCTTCATGAGTGGCAACGGATAGACTAGATAACTTGCTTTCTCAGAGTGGCGAAAACATACTGGCATATCCTTCCGGAGTGGCAATAGACAGACCAGATAACTTGCTTTCCCGGAGTGGCAAAAATAAAATGGCATATCATTCTGAAGTGGCAACAGGCAGACCAGATAACTTGCTTTCCCGGATGTCGAAAACAAAATGGCATATCCGTCCGAAGTGGCAATGGACAGACCAAATAATTGTTCTCCAAATGAAGGTGTCCATTCCTCGTGAGCCTAGACGGATAGGCTTTTTGATTTTCCTGTCTAAAAATTCTTGAGCTATGGGTATCTGCCTCATTTGCTTCTGAAATCCTGATATTACGAGTTTGTAATTCCTCCCTTGAAATCCCCGAGCTATAAGTATCTGTTTCATTTGCTCTAAAATCTTTGAAGTTATGAGTCCCTCTTATATAGAACCTTTCAAATCATAGTCCTCTTCACACGAGGCTACGGACCAGATAACAGGATTCACGTCAACACGACTTCCCATCAAAAACCTTCAATAACTAGATTCACACTTACGTGGCTACCAAAAGCATGTTATAATGCTATAAGTTATTTTTATTTTGAACTTGAGTTTAGGGTACCAAAGACGGTTTCTGTCCCTTGGAAAAACTCGAAGCAGTTCGGAAGAAAATAAAGGCAATGAGTGGGCTGCATGAGATTGAAGGTGGTGATCACTCGTTCAAGATTTCAAAAAAGCACCTCGAAACAAAGGGATCGATCCAAGAGGAAGCTGAAGATGCGATTGTCCAAGCCGTTGTATCTTTTTTACCCGGTCTTTAAGATGAAGGTGAATCCTTCCGCTGCTGAGTTCAAATGAAGCCTTTAAAATCCTATTTGTCTAAGTTACTTTTAAAACCTTTTAGACTGGAAGGCTCAGGGTTCAAGTACTCCCTTTTCCCCTTGGCCAGGTCTTGGCAACAACATCACAAGCCAAAAAAAGCTTCTTCTTAAGATAAGCTTGGTCGTATTTATCTACATCTATTGGAACATATCATTACTATTATCCTCTAAATATCCATTAAGCGACGATGTCGACCAATTTTCCTTCTTTAGATTTCTCTCAGTCTCTTCATCGTTCTTATTATCATCTTCGACGGAATAACAGCCGCCCATTGTACGTTTTAGTTGGGCTATCTTTCGTCGCTATACATAATACATATATAGAGATGCTTAGTCAGATTTTCTTTTACGTTTATTTCCCTTTTTGTTCTAAATCTTCTAATTCAGATTCGAGTCATAAAATGAAGAAATTATATCATGGGTCATTCCCGCCACATCATCTATGAGACCAACAAATAAAAATCACTCATCTCATTATTTTTTTCCATGTCATGTTTTTTACCAAGTGAATCTTTACTCATATTTACTGTAAATCAATTTTAAAAATAGTTTTTACCAAGTGAAGATTCACTTGGTAAAAATATGACATGAAAAAAATAATGAGATGGATAATTTTTATTGGTTGGTCTCATGGATGACGTGGCGAGAATGACCCATGATATAATTTCTCCATAAAGTGTGATTTTAAAATCTCTCATTAATATCTAATAATTTAAAAAATATTTTCGATTTATTTATTCAGATAAACTATATATAGTGAATTAGCTATGAGTCCTTCCGCTATAAAAAGATACAAAAATTATTAGAAGTTATAATATGATCACTAATAGTTAATTTATCAATTAATTGACAAAATAATTAATTTCACTATGAACTTTTACACATTATTTTAATTTAAATAATTCTAAAAAATTAATCCTTAATATTTTAATATTATACTAATTTAATCCTTACTAACCCATTTACATTCTCCTCTACCACCAGACATTCACACTAAAAAATACTTTTACTTAATTTTTTTCATTATCTTCTAAAAATTAAAGCTTATTCGTTCTTTTCTTTTGACTCTGAGTCAACAGAGGCATTTTTCTCATTTTTAAAAAAACTTAAATCCCTAACAATATTATTTTAACCTAGGGATGGCAACGAGGTGGGACGGGTCGAATGTTCAGCCGATCCGATAATTCAGACAGAGTATCTAACCCCGACCCGCCCCGACATATGAAAGAATTTTACCTGCTTTGAAGTGAAGACCCGGCTTCGACTCGATTCGAATAAAGAAAATTCGTTTACCTGTTTGATTTTGTGAAAGCCTCTACAACATGACCTTTTAACAAGGAGGGATAAGAGTCTATCGGCTTAGTCGAGCTTCCTTACAGGAGAGTTACAGAGGAGGCTTCCAGAGGAAAAACTTGATGTAGCCACAATCAGATCTACCATGTCACCAATAATATGTCAAAATATTAAAAGATGAGTTTTCTTCAAAGAAAAGTGTGAAGGTCAAGAGAACATAAAAGAAGAAGGAAAATAGGTGATGATTAATCGATGATGGCAACCAAGCATTTGCAGAGATAGAGTACTTTGATTTTAGTTTATTTGTTTGGTTTTGTTAGACTTATTTTGGTTTTGATATAACTAAAAAGACTAACTTGTAAAAATTTGTAAACTTAATATATTCAATTTAAATTTGTCAAAAATACAATTTTAACTTAAAAAAAGTTTTTTCTAAATTGTTTAACTTAATACCTATATTGTATAATCCTTAAAAAGTCAACAAAAAGTCAAAATTAAGAGTTTTCAAGCATAGGTTTCGAAACCACCTAGGTGGTTTGGAAACCACTATGGCAGTAATGCCTAAAATTCATAATTTGGTTACAGGTTTCGAAACCTCCTTGACGGTTTCGAAACCAGGGCCTGTAACGGCTAGTTTTCCCTTTTGAAATACCCCCAGATTTCGAAACCCCTTCAATGGTTTCGAAACCTTTGTGCAGGTGAGCATTTAATGCTCGATTTTAATGGCTTCCAACGGCTCTAAAGTCCCCCAACGTCTCCTAACGGTTAGAAAAGATCAAGAGCATATAAAAGGAGTCTTCAAACAGTAATAAAGTTGTAACACCCTTAACGTATACTCGTAGACCGAATATACATTAAAGATGTTAAAGAAATCATTGGAAGAAATTTTGACTTGTAAATTTTTTTATACCAAAATTTAATTTTTAGTTTAACCCTTTCTGGTTCTAAATTTAAAACTATGTCGTCTAGGTGCAGCTAGTTTTGACCCTGAATTGGTTTACAAAATTTATAATTGAACTATTAAAATAAAAATAATATAATTCATGGTGAAAACTACGTAAGCTGCCTAGGCCCTTTCTTGATTTTAAAATTTTTATGTGATTAGTGCTAAACAACATTTTAACCATACCAGAGAATTTGCTATTGTTAACAATTCGTATTTCTAAACTTATCTATCTATAAAAGCATATAATTACGTTGTACACTTATGTTGTAAACAGTTCAACTTTAAAATACTTACATGCCCACTAGTCTATCAAATTATGGTAAAGACGTACTTACTGAACTTATTGTAGTAACTTGATTTTTCCCAAGTTTCTGCTCCTCCTCGATAGACGATTTCCAGGAAACCTACGTGTGACATAAGACACACGCTAAGTACGAACTTAGTGAGGCAGTTAAGCTTATTTATTTTAAAAACATGAAATAATGTAATACAATATGTCATATATAAAAGTGCATTTCGTTTTCTCTATAACATGGCAAGTATATCGCAATGTACAAATGTCATGTATCATAACTATCATATAAATCATGTTATTATTGCATAATATATTCTCTATCATGGGCATGCTTTCATAATGTAATCATATACATATCATGTACTCTATCATGGGCATGCTTTCGTTATGCAATCATTTGCATATCATGTGCTCTATCATGGTCATGCTTTCTTTATGCCATCATTTGCATAACATGTATTCTATCATGGTCGTGTTTTCATTATGCCATCATTTGCATAACATGTATTCTATCATATATCATGTAACTTTTCTATCATGTATGTCATGTACTTCTCTGTCATGTAACATGTAACTTCTTTTTCATGTATCATGAAATCACGTAACATCTGTATCATGTAACATCTTGTTTTATTATCATCGTGTCCGGTTAGAGGCCCATGGAAACCCCGTAGCCTATTGCACTATGGGCTTGGATCCCCATGGTGTATCTTGTTTCATTTTAATCTTGTCATTATCCATATTTCGTGTATGCATAATGCATCATCATTTATGCAACAATAATTCGTACCTGGTATTCCATCAATCTTGCTATGTCGAGCGATGTATCATAGAATGTATTATAGAGAAATGCAATGCCATTTTAAATTAGGGTCGACTTATCTCAAGTCTTCCCTTTTTCAACATAATGCAAACATATAGAAATGCACTCACCTAGGCCATGTAATAGTATGCCTCACTAAATTCTACTCGATCCTTTCCTTTATAGTACCTCGAACCTCCCTTGATTTGAACTTAACTTCATAAATCACATAAATAAAATATTTCTTAGATTCCAATCTAACAATATCTTAAACATATTGTCCAATATATTCATTCAAATACAAAATTTCCTAACGTCTTCCTTTCTTCTTTGTATTGTTCAAAACTCATTATGCTCCTTAATGACCAGTTTGAACTTCCATTAACCCTTTTCAAGCTTACTAATTAACCTTAGATACAAGGTGTATCAATTCTCATTTTCTGGCAGTTTGCACTACCTTCAAAGAAATATTTCTATAAAATAATTTACAACTCGAAATTTGACTTTATTTGTTCTGAAAGAAACTAGATTCGACAAGCTTTTCACCCGTATAAATTAATTGCCCAAATTCAACTTGTACTATTTATGGCAAATTTTCAAAGTCAATTACAATGCTGGAATTCGGAACAGACTGTTGTTCTGTTCTTTGACCTTTCGTCACTTAAAAATTCATATCTTTTGACCCGGAGCTCGAAATCAGTTTCCGTTTGTTGGAAACGAAACTAGACGAACAAATCTTTACAGCAGTGTAAAATTCACCATATAACCATTTATGTAGAATTTATGGTGAATTTTCGAACTTACTGCCATAATCCAGTTTTCTACACTACTTCCATAAATAACTCCAAACTTTATACTAACTTCTCCTTACTTCTCTATTTATCAATTTAGTCCCGTTATTTAATTTAAACCATCAACTTATCACCTTGTTCATCAAATAATTATTGGCAATAGTTTCCCTTAATTTTCCTTCTTAACTGAAATAGTCACTAAAATGCAAAGATAGGGATTCTAGCTTCTTAACTTTGCAATTTAGTCCTCAAATCAACATTACTATCTTAATTCCATCATTATAACTAAAATTAAGATTTAATACTTCTCTAAAACCTTATTTTTGAATTGGTCACTTAACTTTGACAATTTGTCAAAATGGTCACTAATTTGATTCAACATCGTTTTAGTATTCTAGCTTTAATTTCACATATCCAACATCGTTAATAACATAAATACACTTCAAAATCATAAAAATTCATATTAGTCCTTTAACTTTCAGAATTGCCGAAATGGTCCATATACCTTTAATTTAGGATTTTGCTTCCAAATAACAAATTCAAGCTTACTAGATCATTTATCTAACATCACAAACCCTAAATCAAACTTGAATCCATAAACCCTAATCATCTTCATACAAACTAAAATATGTAAGGTTTAAATCTCAACTCAATAACATGATTTTAACAATATACTAGCTTGATTTCAACTTTAATTTAATCATGAAATCATAAAATTCCAAAAGCCCCAAACTTTTTCCATAAACCCTAATTTCTTCTCATGCAAAATTCTCATCAATCAAGCATGTTTTCCATGAATTATGTACACCAAAATATAGAGCTTGAAGAGTATAACAACTTTGCAGTTGAAAATATTACCTGAAAATTGAGTTTCGGGGCTCGAATCGAACTTGGGAATTTTCTCCCCTTTCTTTCTCATATTTTCAAATGGTAGAACTTCATCTTTTGCCACTTTTTTTTTAATTCTCTACAATTATGCCACTTGTAAATGTAAATGAATTTTAAATTTATTTAAATAGTGAAATTACTAAAATGGCCTTTTAATCCAATGGTTGAGATTGATCTTATCATCAATCAAGGGCCAAGATTAAATCTTCCATTTCCTTCTTCCAAAAATGCCCTTGTAACTTTTTAAATATTTCAAAAATGCCATCCATGGCAAATGACCAATTTGCCCTCAAACTAAACTTTATTTACGCACATGTCTAAAAAAATGTCATTCCATAAAAATTGAACCAAATTGATTCCATTCTAACCAGCCTCCTTCCCAAAATATCATAAATTTTAATTTATGATTTTTATTCGATCCAAATATTTGAATTCCATTCAATACGATTTCCAAATTTTCTTTCTTTGAGCTTTATTGCTTTATACCCATTCCATTACAATCCAACTAAAATAGTTCATTTCCAACAGGTCACTATTCCTTGAATATTATTTTATAACTTTTCCATGGCTTATGGAACAGTCTCTGAAATTTTGATTCGATCCGATCTCCCGATATTCGTAAAATACTTCTACTGCGATTTTACCTTTTCTGAACTATCGGATTTATTCCAAAAATTCCATATTTCCATATTCGGAAAATAAACTCTATTTTCTCATAAAAACTTCCTTTCCCCGAACTTAGACTGAATTTTCTTAACTCAGTATAATATTTCGATAATTATCGAAAATCTCCACAGAATAAAATTTCTCTTCGAAATCCTTTATCGATAATCCATTCGAATATTCTTTACTTTTACTGAGTCCAAAATATCGATTAGAAACACTTTTATGGGACCTTCCCGGAGGTCTCCTATCCTAGTATTTCCCTAGCCTGAGCACGCTTAATAATTTTATTCGGTCCAAATTCGATAATTTCTACTGTATCTTAATTCTCTAAACTGATATCAAGGTTCTTATTTCGATCAGATTTACCCTTATGCTGAATAAAATCACTTATTAGGGAAATTTACACTTTAGTCCCTAAACTTTTCCAAAGTTTATACTTTTAACCTCAAAACTTTCAAAATTTACATTTTGATCACTAGCCAAAATTTGGGATATTACAATTCCTCCCCTGAAGAAAATTCGTCCTCGAATTTTCAATGTGTACCTGTTCCAAACATTTACGGATATTACTTCCCTATTTTCTTCTCACCCTCCCAATTGGCTTCTTCGACCTTGTGATTTTTCCTAGAAACTTCAATCAATGAAGTTTCTTATTTCTTAATTCTTTAATTCTATAAACCAATATTTCTGCTAACCCCTCTTCATGTATCAAATATAATTGCATCTCAATTTATTCAGGAGTGATGACATGTAAATAATTCAGTCAATGCCCCCCAAAACATAAGTACATATATTATAGACTTTTGCTTACTTCTAGAGATAAGACCCATTAATATACTCTTGGTCCAACTCTTTCACGATTCTTTGAGGTATAACAGTTCTGGAACCAAGTTTTTCCTTTTTTGACCTATACAAATCATCCTTCCTTGAATTTTCAATGTTTACCCGTTTCAAACAATTTCGGGTATTACTCTTGTATTCTTCTTTCAGTTTCCCATGTGACTTCTTCCACTTTATGATTTCTCCAAAGGACTTTTAACCAGTGAAATTTTCTTGTTCCTTAACTCTTTGACTTCATATGCCAAGATTTTCACTGATCGTTACTCATATCTGGAAGTAACGCCAGTTGATAAACCACTAGTTCAACTCATTTTAGAAATCCCGTATGGCCTAATAATTCTGGGACTAAGCTTTCCTTTTTGACTAAAACGTAACACCTTCTTCCAAGGTGAGACCTTTAAAAATACTTTATCCTCAACTTCGTACTTAACATCCTTCTCTTCTTGTCTGCATAAGTCTTTTTGTCGATCCGCAACAACCTTGAGATTATATTAAATAATTATTACTTTATCCTCTTTTTCTCATGTCAAATCAACCCCTCAAACTTTTGGGTTATACCAAACATTTTGATCCTGTAGCTCAAACCAATAATGAAAAGTTCAGCATATTCTTCCATACAGTATTTCAAATGGCGTCATCTTAATATTTGTCTAATAACTATTGTTACTGGTAATCCTATTACAAATTCCATTGTCACTCATTCTCACTTCTATTGAGGAATAGAAATAGGCTGAATCAATCCAGAAGGTACTTGATGTTTGGCTTTTACTTGTTAGCATGTCAAGCACTTTGTCATAAATTTCAAAATTGTCCTTTGTCATTCCTGGCCACCAACACAGAGCCTTTAGATCTTAGTACATTTTGCTACTTCCAGAGTACGTAGTCAATGGACTATGACAAAGTTCAGTCAAAACTTCTTTCTTCAAATCACCATCATCAGGAAAGTAAACTTTTTCTTGATAATATAAGCAACCATTTGACTTAATTTCATAGTCATGTGTTTCTCTTGTTTCAACTTACTTCTTTTCTCTTCTTTTTATAAGTTTTGAGCTGCCTTGATGCATAGGCTATTACCTTAATCTTCTCGAAATGATAATTTATAACTACATTGTAGTCTCTTAGGAACTCAACCTATCTTTGTTACTGTAGGTTCAATTCTTTTTGCATCATTAGTTGCTTTAAACATTTGTGATCAGTGTAACTAGGACACTTCTTACTATTCCAATAGAATACCTTTTTACGATAGTTGAGTAAGTAGCAGAGTAATAATAGATAAATTATGCACAAAACATTTATAATATCTAGCTAATTTCCAAGAAACTCAAAACTTTAGAGACATTTTTCGGTGCCTCATATTCAAGAATAGATTGTACTTCCTTGGAATTCAACTCTTATTCCTTCAGCCAATACTACATGTCTAAGGAAAATTACTTTTGATAACCAAAATTCATATTCAGAAAACCTTACATAAAGCTTCTTATCTCTTAATGTTTGTAATACCACTCAAAAATGGTAATCATGTTTAGCTTCTTTCTTTAAGTATACCAGAATATTGTCCATGAAGACTACTACTACAAACTGGTCTAAGTAGTATTGGAATACCCTATTTATCAAATCCATGAATACATCAGGGGCATTTGTAAGTCCAAATGGCATTACCAGGAATTCGTAATGTCCATAACGAGCCCTGAATGATGTCTTTGATACATCTTCTTCTTTGACTTTAAGTTGATAATAACCTGACCGAAGATCTATCTTTGAGAACACTGTTGCACCTCTAAGCTGATCAAATAGATCTTCAATCCTTGGTAGTGTATACTTGTTCTTAATAGTTACTTTATTCAACTACCGGTAATCTATACATAATTGTAGAGAACCCTCTTTCTTCTCTACAAATAATATCGGAGTACCCCATGGTGATACACTCGCTCAAGTGTAATCCCAGTCTAGCAGTTCTTACAATTGAGCTTTCAGCTTTCTTAGCTCAATTGACACCATCCTATATGGTGCTATCGGTACCGGTTCAATTCTAAGATAGACATCAATCCCAAACTGTACCTCTTTATTCATAGGTAATCCTAATAACTCATCCAAAAACACATTTAAAATTTTCCCACAATCGGGATATCTTTAATCTTCTTGGGTGACATTTGTATAATCACCACATAAATTAAACACGCCTTACATCCATTTACTTAACAACCTCTGAGCTGGTTGTCGTAGAAATCACTGACTCTAAACAGTCAGTTCTTTCTTTCACATTTACTTCAGAACCATCAGGTTCTTGAAGCACTAACCCTTTTTTTTACACATCACTTCTGCATTATATGCAGATAGCCAATTCATTCCAAGGATAACTTCAAATTCATGAAATGAAAGTTCCATTAAATTCGCTGGGAACTTAATCCATTGAATTACTAATGGACATTTCTTATATATTCTAGTCACCCATACATTATGTTCTAATGGATTACTAAAAATCACATCACTAGAAATAGTTTCCTTAAAAATCTTTCTTTGTGCCATTATCTTAGTGCTAATGTATGAGTGAGTCAAATCCGGATCAATTAAAGTAAATACAGGCTCTCTCCACAGCCTTTGCTTTATTTAAAGAATTCTGATAAACCGATAAACTCATACCTAACAACATCTTTTTATTGAACTGATCGCCTATATATTTGGTTTTAAACACCTTTTTAAAAGAATTTCCAAATCACTTCCTTAACAGGTACTAACTCCGTGGCATTAGACCACTAAATATGAACGTGTTCCCTTAGCAGGATACAGCTTCTTCTAACTTCTTAGTATATATGCAGTTTAATTCCTCTATAGCATGACTTTAACATCTTTATGCCACAAATTGACAATTATCGGACCACTTTCTCCATTAAATTTAGGAGCTCCTAACTTTTAAACTCCTTAACAATTAATATCCTTACTGGTGCAGGTACCAAGTTGGTGCAGGCACAAGGGTCTTAATTTTATTAACCACAACCTTTAAAGCTCATACTAAGGTTTCATATTTTTGTGCTAGAGTTCTCTGCTATACAAGTGGTTCTACTGAGGTAAGAGCCAGAGATGGAACATTCTGTATTTCATTACTTCTACTTTGGACCTCATTTTGGTCTCAATTGTCATATGTCTAACACAGTCCAACAATACTTGACATCACTTCTTTCTACTATAACTTATTCATGTTATTGAGGAGCATAATCAAGTTACACAACAATACATCATTAACATGACATCCTAGGGGCATGTATTTAACATCAAATCATATTAAACATGGTTTAGCCTCCAGAATCGGCTAAACCTGTAGCTCTGATACCAATAAATGTAACACCCTTAACGCATACTCGTAGACTGAATATACATTAAAGATGTTAAAGAAATCATTGGAAGAAATTTTGACTTGTAAATTTTTTTTATACCAAAATTTAATTTGTAGTTTAACCCTTTCTCGGCTTTAAATTTAAAACTATGTCGTCTAGGTGTAGCTAGTTTTGACCCTGAATTGGTTTACAAAATTTATAATTGAATTATTAAAATAAAAATAATATAATTTAGGGTGAAAACTACGTAAGCTTCCTAGACCCTTTCTTGATTTTAAATTTTTTACACGATTAGGGCTAAACAACATTTTAACCATACCAAAGAATTTGCTATTGTTAACAATTCGTATTTCTAAACTTATCTATCCATAAAAACATATAATTACGTTGTAAACTTATGTTGTAGACAGTTCAACTTTAAAATACTTACATGCCCACTAGTCTATCAAATTATGGTAAAAACGTACTTACTGAACTTATTGTAGTAACTTGATTTTTCCCAAGTTTCTGCTCCTCCTCGATAGATGATTTCTAGGAAACCTACATGTGACTTAAGACACATGCTAAGTACGAACTTAGTGAGGCAGTAAAAACATGAAATAATGTAATACAATATGTCATATGTGAAAGTGCATTTCGTTTTCTCTATAACTTGGCAAATATATCACAATGTACAAATGCCAAGTATCATAGCTATCATATAAATCATGTTAATATTGCATAATATATTCTCTATCATAGGCGTGCTTTCATCATGTAATCATATACATATCATGTACTCTATCATGGGCATGCTTTCATTATGCAATCATTTGCATATCATGTGCTCTATCATGGTGATACTTTCTTTATGCCATCATTTGCATAACATGTATTCTATCATGGTCATGTTTTCATTATGCCATCATTTGCATAACATGTATTCTATCATATATCATGTAACCTTTCTATCATGTATGTCATGTACTTCTCTGTCATGTAACATGTAACTTCTTTTTCATGTATCATGAAATCACGTAACATCTGTATCATGTAACATCTTGTTATTATTATCATCGTGTCCGGCTAGAGGCCCATGGAAACCCCGTAGCCTATCTGCACCGTAGTTCCATGTACAGTACATACTCGAGAGGACGCTCTTTGCCCCTCATATAAGGACACTCTTTGCTACCTATATTAAATCACCTCGTTAGTGCCAATTGCACTATGGTCTTGGATCCCTAGTGTGTATCTTGTTTCGTTTTAATCTTGTCATTATCCATATTTCATGTATGCATAATGCAACATCATTTATGCAACAATAATTCGTACCTGGTATTCCATCAAGCTTGCCATGTCGAGTGATGTATCATAGCATGTATTATAGAGAAATGCAATACCATTTTAAATTAGGGTCGACTTATCTCAAGTCTTCCCTTTTTCAACATAATGCAAACATATAGAAATGCACTCACCTGGGCCATGTAATAGTATGCCTCACTAAATTCTACTCGATCCTTTCCTTTATAGTACCTCGAACCTCCATTGATTTGAACTCAACTTCATAAATCACATAAATAAAATATTTGTTAGATTCCAATCTAACAATATCTTAAACATATTGTCCAATATATTCATTCAAATACAAAATTTCCAAACGTCTTCCTTTCTTCTTTGTATTGTTCAAAACTCATTATGGTCCTTAATGACCAGTTTGAACTTCCATTAACCCCTTTCAAGCTTACTAATTAACCTTAGATACAAAGTGTATCAATTCTCATTTTCTGGCAGTTTGCACTACCTTCAAAGAAATATTTTTATAAAATAATATACAGCTTAGAATTTGACTCCGTTTGTTCTGAAAGAAACTAGATTCAACAAGCTTTTCACCCGTATAAATTAATAGCCAAAATTCAACTTGTACTATTTATGGCAAATTTTCAAAGTCAATTACAATGCTGGAATTCGGAACAGACTGGTGTTATGTTCTATGACCTTTCGTCACTTAAAAATTCATATCTTTTGACCCGGAACTCGAAATCAGTTTCTGTTTGCTGGAAAAAAAACTAGACGAACAAATATTTACATCGGTATAAAATTCACCATCTAACCATTTATGTAGAATTTATGGTGAATTTTCGAACTTACTGCCATAATCCAGTTTTCTACACTACTTCCATAAATAACTCCACACTTTATACTAACTTCTCCTTACTTCTCTATTTTTCAATTTAGTCCCATTATTTACTTTAAACCATCAACTTATCACCTTCTTCATCAAAAAATTATTCACAATAGTTTCCCTTAATTTTCCTTCTCAATTGAAATAGTCACTAAAATGCAAAGATAAGGATTCTAGCTTCTTAACTTTGAAATTTAGTCTTGAAATCAACATTACTATCTTAATTCCATCATTATAACTAAAATTCTGATTTAATCCTTCTCTAAAACCTTATTTCCGAATTAGTCACTTAACTTTGACAATTTGTCAAAATGGTCACTAATTCGATTCAACATCGGTTTAGTATTCTAACTTTAATTTCACATCGCCAACATTATTAATAACATAAATACACTTCAAAATCATGAAAATTCAGATTATTCCTTTAACTTTCAAAATTGCCGAAATGGTCCTTATACCTTTAATTTAGGGTTTTGCTTCCAAATAACGAATTCAAGCTTACTAGATCATTTATCCAACATCACAAACCCTAAATCAAACTTGAATCCATAAACCCTAATCATCTTCATACAAACTAAAATATGTAGGGTTTAAATCTCAACTCAATAACACGATTTTAACATTATACTAGCTTGATTTCAACTTGAATTTCATCATGAAATCATAATATTCCAAAAGCCCCAAACTTTTTCCATAAGCTCTAATTTCTTCTCATGCAAAATTCTCATCAATCAAGCATGTTTTACATGAATTATTTACACCAAAAGATAGAGCTTGAAGAGTAGAACAACTTTGCAGTTGAAAATATTACCTGAAAATCGAGTTTCGGGGCTCAAATAGAACTTGGAAATTTTCTCCCCTTTCTTTCTCATATTTTCGAATGGTAGAACTTCAACTTTTGCCACTTTGTTTTTAATTCTCTACAATTATGCCACTTGTAAATATAAATAAATTTTAAATTCATTTAAATAGTGAAATTACTAAAATGCCCTTTTAATCCAATGGTTGAGATTGATCTTATCATCAATCAAGGGCCAACATTAAATCTTCCATTTCCTTCTTCCAAAAATGCCCTTTTAACTTTTTAAATATTTCAAAAATGCTATCCATGACAAATGACCAATTTGCTCTCCAACTAAACTTTATTTACTCACATGTCTAAAAAATACCATTCCATAAAAATTGAACCAAATTGATTCCATTCTAACCAACCTCCTTCCCAAAATATCATAAATTTTAATTTATGATATTTATTCGATCCAAATATTCGAATTTCATTCAATACGATTTCCATTTTTTTCTTTGAGCTTTATTGCTTTATAGCCATTCCATTACAATCCAACTAAAATAGTTCATTCCCAACTGGTCACTATTCCTTAAATATTATTTTATAACTTTTCCATTGCTTTTGGAACAGTCTCTGAAATTTTGATTCGATCCGATCTCCCGATATTCATAAAATACTTCTACTGCGATTTTATCTTTTCTGAACTATCAGATTTATTCCAAAAATTCCATATTTCCATACTCGTGAAATAAACTGTATTATCTCATAAAAACTTCATTTCCCAGAACTTAGACTAAATTTTCCTAACTCAGTATACTATTCTGATAATTATCGAAAATCTCTATGGAATAAAATTTCTCTTAGAAATCATTTATCGATAATCCATTAGAATATTATTTACTTTTACTAAGTCCAAAATATTGATTAGAAACACTTTTATGGGACCTTCCCAGAGGCCACCAATCCTAGTATTTCCCTGGCCTGAGCACGCTTAATAATTTTATTCGATCCAAATTCGATACCTTCTACTCTTTCTTAATTCTCTAAACTGATATCATGGTTCTTTTTTCGATCAGATTTACCCTTATGCTGAATAAAATCACTTATTCGGGAAATTTACATTTTAGTCCTTAAACTTTTTCAAAGTTTATACTTTTAACCTCAAAACATTTAAAATTTACATTTCGGTCACTTGCCAAAATTTGGGATATTATAGAAGCAACAAGAAAGCCTATCCAAATTCAAGCAATCAAAATCCAATTCGTGCTTATTTTGCCATCTTTCTTGTAAATACTAGAGTTGTTCTTCATTACAATTCTTTATCTAGTGTTTCTTGAGTGTGTGAGAGAGCTTAAACTTTACAAACAACTTTATTGTGAGGATTTTCTAGTTTGCTTATTTGGGGTATAAGTCTATTAAATTGTGTAAGGTTACTCCTTATCCTAATGGAAAGACAAATTAGTGGATTTGTGAAAAATCCTTAGTGTGGTCACTAAGGTAGTGGGTGTAGACTCCATTGAGGGCGTTGAACCACTATAAATCTCTTTGCAATTTCTTATCTTTGCAATTAGTTTCCACCATTCTTTAAAATTCCAATTCAACCCCCTCTTGGCTTTATTCGATCGATTGCTACACTCTTTAATTGGTATCAGAGTGAGGCTTATTGGAAGGTCTTACAACCTCTTGAGAAGATCCAAGAAGTGTGTAATCATCTACAAGGTCATCCATGGCTTCCTCTTCCACCTTAGAAACTTGGGGAGATTTACAACCCACCAACAAGACTCCCTTCTTCAATAGAGTTAACTATGCTTATTGAAAAAACCGGATGAAGTTATTCCTTCAAGCTTTTGATCTTGAAGCTTAGAATATCAACATGAGTGGTTACACAGCACCAACTAGTGGCATAGAAACATGAAGCAATAATAAAAACAATAAATTCTCTACAAATGCCAAGGCGATGCATCTTCTATTTTGTTCTCTTGGCCCGGATGAATATAGAAGAGTGTCATCATGTTCCAATGCCAAAGAAATTTGAGACAAACTTGAAGTCACACATGAAGGAACCAACGAAGTGAAGGAGACCAAAATCAGGCTCTTCAACCTCAATTACGAAAACTTCAAGATGGAACCCGAAAAAGACTTCAAGTCCATGTCCAATCGTTTTTTCGTGATCATGAATGGATTGAAGAGCTATGGAGAAGTGATCCCAGAAGATAAACTTATGAGAAAGATGATATACTCTTTTCCCAATTCATGGGATTCGAAGAAGACGACAATTATAGAAGCAAATAACCTCAAGACTCTCAAATTAGATGTGCTCATTGGTTCATTGCTTGCGCATGAGATGATGTCAAAAGGGAAAGAAGAAAAGAAGAAGGAAATTAAAAAGAAGAAATTTGGAGTTGCTCTCAAATCAACAAAAGAATAGAGCGATTCTAGTGAAGAAGATGAAGATAAATAGATGGCTATGTTTGCCAAAAGATTCAAAAGATTCATGAGGTCCAACAAAGGAAGAAGATTACAAAGAGAAGAGGGCTTCAAGAATAAATTCAAGGAAAAAGATCCTATCATTTGCTAGGAGTGTAAAAAACTAGGACATGTCAAGTTTGATTGTCCCCAATTGAAGAAGAAGAAGAGCATTGGGAAAAAGAAGCACAAGGCTCATGTAGCTACTTGGAGTGATGAAGAATCATCCGATGAGGACAAGAATGAAGTAGCCAACTTGTTTCTCATGGTAATAGAGGATGACTCTATGAAAATCTCTAATTCATCTATTTCAATTGATTATACTTTTGATGACTTGCAAGAGGCATATGATGAATTAGCTTTGGAATTTGAAGAGTTAATTTTGAAAAATAGAAAAATCATTTCAAAATTGAAAAATGAAAATGACTATCTTTCCAAATCTAATAAGGAGCTTGAAATTAAAGTTGAAGAAATGCAAGTTAAAATGAAATAATTTGAAAATAAAAATCAAGACTTTCATAATTTACTTTCAAGGGTCTATGGTGATCATAAAAAAGAACTTGATGATCTTAAAGCTTTTTTTGAGAAAGTTGGAACAAAAAGTTTTGATAAAGGTGAAAATTCAAAACCCAACTATGTTAGAAAGAACTTTAATGGATATAGACATGGTGGTCCCCAAAGATCATATAATAGAAAAATAGTTAAAAGTATTTGGGTCCCTAAAGGACTCATTGCTAATAAAGAATATGATCTTTTGTCAAAATGGATTCCAAAAGGGACTAGAATTTTAAGAACTAATCCTTATGAACTCCAAAAAAGTTGGGTACCAAAATATGCATAGTTCCCTATTGTAGGTGTGTTAGAGACATGGTGAGCAAAATGAAGAAATCTAAAAGCTTTAGACACACTAGAAGGAAGAACACTTGAAGAGGATAAGGCCTAATCAGCCTATCTTGATTCAAGTGGTAACATTTTTTTATGCAATCTTTGCTCATTCATATTATTTTATATGTGTTTATAAGTTTTAAAACATGTTTGAGAATCCCCATATGTTTCTTTAGTGCTTTTAGTGAGGGGAAGCTTTTGTTGCATGAATTGCTCATTTTTGGCCTTATATGATTAATTTTATGTCTTTTGATCTTAAAATTAGCAATATTTAATTTTAGTCAATGATTTCATGATTTGTGTGCTTACATGTTTTTCTTGACTTAAATTGATTGTTGTTTATGCTTAAGTGACACAAAATGATTCTTACATGCAAATTAGATACATGTGTTAAGCTAGTTACTCTTAGCTAAAGTTTGAACCTTTTAGGATCCAACTTCTAGCATAGTTGTTCTAAAATTTTAAAATCTTTATCTATGACTAATGTTTGCTTAAATGTCATATATCTTTGAACTTATTTCAAAGTGTCTTAAATGCCTATAATAATCATAAACACTTTAGAATACATATTCAGATAAAAAAGCTTAAAAACACCTTTTCTATAAGGGTCAGAGGTATCGAAACCACTAACACTGGTTTCGAAACCTTCTTGGTAGTGTTGAAATGGGACAAATTTGGGCAGAAGGTTTCGAAACCCCACTGCTGGTTTCGAAACCATACGTGCATAATCACGGGCTGGGTTTTAACTCTAAAATTTGATTTTAAGACCCCCAAACCTTACTCTCTTCATTATAAATGACCACAACCTCAAATACTCACAAATTCCCTCAAAATATTGGCTTTCAATCATCTTTCTTCTTCAAGCTTTTGGGTTGTTTCATCATCTTCATCAATTCTTCAAGGTAAATCTCATAAAAAATCCATTCTTTTCAATGCTTTAATTATGTTTTTAATTTTTGATGATACATTACTTTTAAAAAGTTGATTCTCATGTTTTTAAATCATCTATAATCATGTTAGCTATTCATATTTTATATTTCTACACTTGTCTCTTTAAAACCCCATGAATTTCTCTATTTTTTTTAACTTAGGGTTTCAGAAAACTACCATTTTTTTTATTTAGGCATTAAATTGATGAATTGGGATTGATTTTTGTGCTATATATTGCTTCTTTTTGCAGGAGGTTACCCAGTCTATTCTAAACCTATTCTAAAAAAAATTCAAACCCTTTCCCACCAAGTGTTTGCCAAAATTCCCCAATTAACTTTTTAAAGCTAAAGCTTCTTATTTTTTTTAATCATGCATCCTAAAACCATGTCTTCTAGAGCCAAACATGCTCGTCTTGAAAGAGGTCAAAGTTCCCGTTCTAATCAACCTCCAGCTCAACTTCAAAACTCAAACTTCTTGAATCTTTGTTTTTAAGATGATGAATGTCTTAATCGTTTTCATCATATTTATGAGGTAAAGGATATTATAGCCGAGCAAACTATAGATTTGAACTTCTTAACCTCCAAGCTCTATGAATTTGAATTCTTTCCTTTGTTTTTTGAATGGGGTTGGATGGATTTTCTTGATATAAAACTCTGTGTTTTTCTTAACATTATCAAAGCCTTTTATGCAAATGTAATTCTTGCCCATGACAATAATTCTGAGGTTGTTGCAATTGAGTCATACCTTATGGGAGCCGAATTTACACTCACTCAGGCAAGTATTGTCGATCATCTAAGTGTCTCTAATAATGGTGCTACTAATGAATCTGAGAGTGTGCCAATCAAGTTTGATGATGATAGTCCTACCCACCTTTGTATCTATGATAGGCTCCTTCATCTTTTTACCACTTGGTTTTTTGATGATGCACTTGCATGCGTCATACTGACTATTAGTGGTTACACCAACTTCGTACCGATAACCGTCACAGTATCGCCCAAATCATATTCACTTATCTTGCTAAAATCATCAAAAACCCTTCTAGCTTCTCTCTCTATTATGGATGTGTTCTAAGCCACATCTTTGACAATTTAAACATTGACACCTCCTTTGATCCCACCATTCATCTTAAGAGCAACATTGATATAACAACAACTAAAAAGACCGGTTGGAGGTTCATTAATGAAGAATGGGTTCACAAGAATAATGAAGATGAAACTTGCGTTGATCCAAGGAATATTGATGCATCAGATGCTCTATCTCCCATGACCATTGATTCCATGTATGCGGCTATGGTCACTCGTTTTGACAATATTGAAGCTTTTCTCCGTAGCTCTCATGAGGAGACTACTGGCATGCTTCAAAGCTTAGATGATTGTGTGACATATTTGGAGCATGATATGCATGACGTTCGTGGTCATCTCTTCCCACCATCATCATCTCATGCACCGGATTATGCTTTTAGGCTTCTTATGCACTTTATTGAATATTTGTTTTATGACTACGATTTTATGATGGATTCTATGCTAGATTTTATATTTGGATTATGATGGATTCTATGTTAAGTTTATCTCTTCTTGCTTTTTGGATAATGCCCTATTGCTCTAATGATGTTTGTTGTAATACCCCAATATTTGGTTAGTGACCAAAACATAAAGAATTAAAAGTTGGTGGTTTTAGTTTAGTGACTAAAACGTAAATTTTTAAAGTTTGGTAGCTAAAGTGAAAAGTTGAGAAAATTTTAGGGAAAATATGGTAATTTTCCGAACTATCATTTGATAATCCATAAATGAATAATTCATCCCGGTATAAGAATTTTGGTGGGAATCAGATTTTTGGTACGAGATTTGTGTGAAAAGCTATAAAAAGAATAAGTTTTGGTATTTAATTCGGATGATTGTTTGAGTTCATAATGTTATGGAAATTTTATGGAAGTCTTAAGAAGACCCAAGGAACATTACATTATGGTTTTGAATCGTTTTTTATTGTTTTAGATTCGATTGTATACAGTATTTTGTGTAGTGTATGAAATGTCATTTTTGAAGATATGATGATTCATTAAGGGCAAAATGGTCAATTTCCCTATACTTTATAAATCTCTATAATTATGGAAAAGTAAGAAGCATAGGTGTCAACACCTTATTGGTTATAATTAAAGGGTAAAATAGTCATTTGACTATTTTAGAGATTTTTATTATAAAATATGGTTAAATAATGCCATTTGGCATGAAATAAAGAAATAGAAAAGTGTGGAATTTAGCTCATCTTTCTCCTACATTGTCGTGAGTATCCAAGCTAGGTAAGAAAAATTTTAAATTCAATTTTTGATCTTGATTTAGTTGATTTTTGGATTAAGTCATGAAATAAAGATTTGATCTTCATAGAATTCTCTTTATTTTGATATAAGTTTTGCAAGGTTTTCATACTTATAAGTTAATATTGGTGATTAAGGTGGATGAAGGACAAGTTGAAAATTCATGTTTCAAGGTTTATTCATGTTGGAAATGAGGTTGTGATGTTGTTTCTATGCTTAAAGTGATGAAATTTCTATGGTATATGGTTTAGGGACCATTCGGCAATTAAAGAAAATTAGGGGGAGATATTGCAAAAATTACTTTAGTGATGGAAATGGTTAGAATGATGTTCTCCATGCTTGAATATGTCTATTGGATGAAGAAAACATCCAATTAGGACTGTTTTGTAATTTGGTTAAAGTAAGAGACTTATATGGAAATAATGAAAATTTGAGGGTTTAAATAAAACCTTGATGTGTTATTGATATGAATTGGCATTTGAAGAATTTTTATGGATTCCCTATAATGAATGCCAAATTAGTCTAAGTATACTAATGTATACATTCTATTCTTTTTATTGCATGTTCGATGTAAACGTAGAATCTGAGAAAGATCGGGATTGAATTGAATGAAAAGGAAAGTCAAGGATCAAAGATTGAGTGATACTCTTCAAATTCGGGTATTTAGTACGGGCTATAAGGTGACTGCATTTATCTGTTTTAAAATGTATTTAGCAAGACTTGCGACAAGTCGACCTATATGATTTTATCGAATTAATAATATTAGTTTTCATATGAATTATGTTATTTTCACAGGCATAAAGTAAAGGTTTGGTACATGATGGGGTATGAACTGCCCTATTGTGTTTTGTTTATGATTATTTTATTACCGTACAATGATTATATGTTATAGAATGATTTATGGTGTAATGGAGTATGAACTGCTCCATTATTTTGATTTATCGATAATGAGCTATTTAACATCTACAGAATGATATATTGCAAAGGAAATGATATTGTTTTATTGCCCAAGAATACCATTGAGAGTTAAAATATAGTGGTATGCCATAGGCACTTTATGTGTCTATCATTTACCGACACTTTATGTGTCTATCGTTTATCGGTATTTTATGTGTCTATTGAATATCGACACTTTATGTGTCTATTGATTATTGACCTTTATGGTCTATTGATATTGGTCGTTATGGTCTAGTAGTCTGGGACTACACGACTCGTATACTTAGTTTCTCTCTACATGAAATTTTTGGGCTAATGGTATAAAGAATTTTTATAGAATGAATTTTTATATGATTCATCATTGCTTTAAAGCAATATTGATTTGAAAAGGGTTTGAATAAGAATTGTCTATATTATGTTTTGCTTTAAAGCAATATCGATTTGAAATGGAATTGTCTATAATGTGTTTTTAAAATTAATTTTTATTGCATTTATTATTACATTAATGTTTCACTAAGTTCGTACTTAGCGTGTATTTTTCCTGTGCACGCGTAGGTTGATCGATCGGATTCATAAGCATCGGCGTTTTGCATCACCTCTAGAGCGAGGGCACACTACAGGTTATCTTAGTATTGTTTTGACATCCTATATGATGTTTTTGATTAGTGGCATGTATAATGTTAAACTTGTGTATTTTGTGTAAAACGAACCTAATCACTTTAGGGGTTGTAATGTTTATAACTAAAATATGATTTAGTACTACTAATATGTGAATTGGAATGATTTATGAGTAGTTAGTTGTCTTATAGTTGGAATAGGTTGAAACAACCCAGAAAATTTCATATTTGGCAACAAGTTTAGAAAAATTGCCATAAATTCCTCAAATTGAATTAGAAGGTAAATTTTATATGTATGAACTGGAAATTGAGTTTAGATTCTTTTAAAACAAATGGTAACTAATTTCGAGGTTTGTACTAAAAGATATTAATTTTTATTCAATAGTAGAGTAGGCTGCCAATTTAAGTTTTGATTATGGAAAATTTGTTTAAACTTTGTTTTGTAACATTACCGACTCGTGTTTGGTAACAAATACGGGAAGAGGGTGTTACATTTGTTCTTTTGTAGTATTTTATTCTTTTTGCTATAACAAAAAGGGAGAGAAAATTAAGATTAAACAATTTATTTTTCTTAATTTTTAAACAAATGTCTTTAAAACTTAATTTCAAATATTTCATAAAGACATTTACTAAGGGGAACCTAAGTGGGAAAATTTAAAAGTTTGACAAATTTTCAAAAACAAATTTCTATCAAGTGTTTTGTTATATCAAAAAGGGGAGAATGTTAGACTTATTTTGATTTTTGATATAACTAAAAGGACTAACTTGCAAAAATTTGTAAACTTAATATATTCGATTCAAATTTGTCAAAAATACTATTTTAACTTAAACAAAGTTTTTTCTAAATTGTTTGACTTAATACCTATATTGTATAATCCTTAAAAAGTCAACAAAAAGTCAAAATTAAGAGTTTTCAAGCATAGGTTTCGAAATGCCCTAGGTGGTTTTGAAACCACTATGGCAGTAAGGCCTAAAATTCATATTTTAGTTACGGGTTTCGAAACCTCCTTGTTGGTTTCGAAACTATGGCTAGTAACGGCTAGTTTTCCCTTTTGAAATACCCTCAGGTTTCGAAACCCCTTCAAAGGTTTCAAAATCTTTGTGCAGGTGAGCATTTAATGCTCGGTTTTAATGGCTTCCAACAGCTCCAAAGTCCCCCAACATCTCCTAACGGTTGGAAAAGATCAAGTGCATATAAAAGGGTCTCCAAACAGTAATGAAGCAACAAGAAAGCCTATCCAAATATTCAAGCAATCAAAATCCAATTTGTGCTTTTTTCCTATCTTTCTTGTAAACACCAGAGTTGTTCTTCATTGTAATTCTTTATCTAGTGTTTCTTGGGTGTGTAAGAGAGATTAAACTTTGCAAACACCTTCATTGTGAGGATTTTCTAGTTTGCTTATTTGTAATTGTTTTTGTGAAATGATTCAATAGACTTTGGGGTATAAGTTTATTGAATTGTGTAAGGTTACTCCTTATCCTAAAGGAAAGACAAATTAGTGGATTTGTGGAAAATCCTTAGTGTGGTCACTAAGGTAGTGGATGTAGACTCCATTGAGGGAGTTGAACCACTATAAATTCCCTTGCAATTTCCTATCTTTGCAATTAGTTTCCACTATTCTTTAAAATTTCAATTCACTCCCTATTGGCTTTATTCGATCGATTGCTACACTCTTCAGGTTTGGAAAGGAGAATTGAAAAAGGTAAATATGGGATTAAACTATTGTTCAATCGAAATTATTTTCTAATCTACTGCATTTTTATGGTGCTTTTAAAATCGGATGGAAGGAAAATTGAGTCTGAACAATATAACACCCTCAAACCGGATGTCACATTGGGCATAAAGCCCAAACCAAAAACCATAAATTTCTCAAACTAGGTTTAGCCCAAACAAGGTATTTTCCAAAACATTTAGATCCAATAGTTGAAAACATAGATAAACAATTTAAATCTTTACAAAGGAACTCCAGTTTAATTTAAAATATTTAAACATTCGACTTGAATAATATAATTTCAAAAGTAAAAATTTCAGACTCGACCACATGAGATCCTATGAATACATAGCCCACTAAACCCAAGTACCATACTCTGAAAATCACAAAAGCTGGAATCCCGAATTGATAGTGCTCCCGAACCCACGATCCGACGATCAACCTACGCATAAAAACAACGATTTTATTTTAAAAGTTACAATTCAAATCCCTAACCCTAAAATTTTAAACCCTATATACTAAACTCTAAAACCTAAATTTTAATTCTAGACCTAAAATCTAAACCCTTAAACTAAACTTCTAAACCTTAAACTAAACTTTTAAACCTTTAATTAGAGTCACTTAAGAAAATTACTTTTTTTTACTACCAATACATAAAATATTTCTTAAACTAGATACAAAATATATATATAAGTCTTGCCATTAACAAATTAATTAAATTAAAAGAGCGAAATTTTTCTCAGTATCCGTTTACCCATGTGAATGTTATTAGTATGTATTACTATTTTGTTGTTAGATAATGTTAGTGCTGACTCGATCAAAAAAAAAGAGGTAATGTTAGTGCTGCATGTTTTCTTGAGCATCTTTCCGTAGGAAAAACATGAGATTCAAAGAAGAAAAAGGAGCATCGAACAAGAAGAATTAGTAGTAAAAGTGAAGAGAGAGCCACAAACAAGAAAAACAAAAGGGGAAAAAAAACAGACATGCTCCTTCCATAACCACAGCACCATGAACAGCAACACTCACGGAGAAGGTCAGCCTAAGAAAGAAAGCCTTGATTCCAGATTCAGCCAAACCCTCAGAAATGTCCAAGAGTACCTCCTTTTTAACTATATTCCAATTCCCCATTTCTCTTTGATTCTTTCTGTGTTTCCTATTTTTCTTCTGTTTCTCAATGTTTTGAATCTGGATTCTCCTACTTGTGTTTTTCTGTCATTGGATTTAGATACCCTTTTTGAGAAATATGTTCGGATCTTTCCAATTTCAATTCCAGTTATCGAGTCATGTGGAAGAATTTTCCTTTTCGAGGAGAATTTTTGATTTCCCATAACTTTTTTTTCTCTTGGCATAATTTCCCTGAACTTTTCATTTCTTTTTATCGGGTATAAATTGTTGGAGTTTGCACTTAGATTTAAGGACCCTTTTGATAATTTAATTCAGATCCCTCAAGTTCTGCTTGATTGCACAATCCCAGTTTCTATTTATCATAGAAGATGATTCTCTGTGTTTAAAATCTTTTTCCCTCTGAATGCCTTTATTTTGGTTTATGCTGTTAATTGATTTTGGCATTGTGTTTGTAGAAACATGGGAATTACTAGGATTAAAAAGAGGTTATTCCATTTCATTTAGTCTGGGTTTTCTGGTAATAAGGGCGGTTATGCATCAGGGGAAGTTCATAAAGGATGTTACTATGTGTTTTGATGTGCGGACTAAACAGCTTGGATTTCCTAATACAATTTGGCTAGAGATCAATGATAACATGGGCTACAATGTTGTTTTCGGTAAATGAAATCTCTCTGAGTGTAAATTGTAAAGAGGATGAACAAAAACAAGTTTCAGCTTCGGTAAGGTTGTTTTGTCTTGTTATGTCACCTATAGTAGCTCCTCCATGTGGCTTTTATGAGTCTTAGGAAATTATTGGTGTTTTCTACCTTTTGTTTTGAATAGAAATGTAGTTACTGTGCTTACTATTTTTGTCTACTTCGAGCCATACCTTCATCTAAGAGTACGTATTAATAAATTGTGTAACTAGTCCACTGTCATGTCTGTTGAGTGTTCACCCAATTTTTCTTTGTTTCAAGAGCTTGCTTCTCTCAAATTATTGGTTCAATGCATATAATAATATTCTTGTATGCCTTTTATTAAGGTTGCTTAAGGGTCGCAGCATTCCCGGTTAAGTATTATTGACCAGAAGGTTGGAACCATCAGGCAATTCAGGCTTACAGAAACAATATCAAAGAAGTTATTCTCAGAATGACGCTGGCAGAAGTAATGATGTGGACAAATACATGGAGTTGATGTTGAAAGTGAATATGTATTGTGTCTAATAGTTATCCTAGTACTACAGTACCAAAAATAATTATCATATCAGTAGTGTGGCTTTTTAATTTTTTAAAAGTTGGTAATATTGTTAACTGAAAAACTTTTGTTTCGTATGGGGGGGGGGGGTCAGAAATACAAATATCTCAGATATTAATATATCTGTTAATAAGTTATGATCTTCAACCTCGAACATCGAGCATACTGCTAGAGAAGTCAAGTCTGTAATGGGCGCAAGATCTACAGATTTTGCAAGGGTTTTGAAGTTCACCAAAGAGCTCTCAGGGCAAATGGTCGTAATAGGTACTATGTCTATTTTGTTGGTTCAGGATGGTTTATCTATTTATTAGTCTGTTTTACTTTGCTGAAACTTGTACGAGGTATTACTTGAGCCTTTCTAAAAATGATATATAAGTAGGATTTACAAGCTTCTTTGTCTAGCTCAAAAAGCCAATTCAAAAGTTCCTACCTGCTTGTTTGTTGTCAATTGGAGATGGCATGGTGACATTAAGATGTATAAAGTTTGTGGTAGCATGTTGATAGTAACATATGTGTAGTTTTGTACAAGTTAATAAAACTTTAAGACTGCCTGAAGCATATAGATGTTAAATCTAAATATGTATGAGTTCCTTTCTCTTGGAAGTCTTGAACCATTATGGGGTATATTGCTAAAACATGCTCAAAACTGTTTCCTTTCTTGGAACAGTCATAACAATACATACTGTGAACAAATTTGGTTCCTGATGCATTTAAACAATTAAATTCAGGCATTACTAGTATCAACAATATATGAAATCGTATATCTTCAACCATATTTGAAAGAAACAAAAATACTGATATGGTGTTTATATGCATGGGCCATACTCATTCTGGTTTTTGATATCATATAGGCACTTTTGTCCTTGTTAATTTGTATTAATAGATATTTTCATTTGTCACTCATTGCCACTTTCTGAGTTTGATAGAGAACCTAGTCTTTTCCATCCCCTTATTTTTCCGAGCTCTAGTTTAACAATCTTTAATTAATAGTATCATAGTTTGACTTAGTCATGAATTCCTACTGCACCTGCTGTTGTACCACAGAGAGACCGTGAGCGCGGTCAGGGCCATTTTTAGCCTAAGAAGGATGGTCAGGAGACAATTACTCATACTATAGCGATTCAACCTGAAGGTGGTGGACTGATAAAGGTTTTCGCGTATCATGTGGGAAGGAATAATACAGATGTGATTGCAGGTACATTTACTCTATAGTCCATACTATTGCTTTCTTTGATAGATTCTGGTTCTACAAATTCATACATCTTGCGGGAACATGCATGTTTGCTTGATATACCTGTAAAGGTGTTAGATGTTGGTATGCGGGTAACTAGTTTTTTTGGTGAGACAGTAGGCTAGGAGGTTGTATATGAGATATCCTTTGATGGTCCAGGGTCATGTGTTTAAGGCTGATTTGATGGAGTTTCCATTTTGTGGTTTTGATGTAATCTTGAGGATGGATTGGTTGTCTGAGCATAGGGTTGTGGTTAATTTTGAGACTAAGCGAGTTTTGTTGAAACTTGCTGAGGATTACGAAGTGGTGGTTGTGGGCGAGAATGTTAAATTCTTGTTCAATGTTGTTTCGGCTTTAGAAGCGCAGAAGTTGTTAGAGCTTGGGGGTCAAGCATATTTAGCTTATGTTATGAACCCAAATATGAAGGAGGCGCGAGTCTAGGATATCCGCACTATTTGTGATTTTCTAAAAGTGCTTCCAGAAGAGTTGCTAAGTTACCACCGGATAGAGAGGTAGAGTTTTATATTGAGACGTACGCGGATACGGATCCAGTGTCAATTGCACCATATCGCATGACACTAAAAGAGTTGAAGGAGTTAAAGATGCAGCTTCAAGAGTTATTAGACCATGGTTTCATTCGACCTAGTGTGTCACCGTGGGGAGTACCAGTGTTGTTTGTAAAAAAGAAGGATGGCACGATGAGAATGTACATTGATTATCGACAACTGAATGATTTGGCGATTAAGAAAAAGTATCATTTGTCGAGGATCAATGATTTGTTTGATCAATTTCGGGGTGCTACAGTATTTTCCAAGATTGATCTAAGGTCTGGGTATTATCAGTTAAAGGTAAAGGATAAAGACGTGTTGAAAACAGCTTTTCGCACGCGTTATGGGCATTATGAGTTCTTAGTGATGCCGTTTGGGTTGACAAATGCGCCAACAGCTTTTATGGATATGATGAACTGGTGTTCTGTGAATTCTTGGATCAATTTGTGGTAGTGTTCATTGATGACATTCTCGTGTACTCTCGTACCGAAAAAGATCACGATTGACACCTACAAATTGGGTTACAAGTTCTATTAGAGAATAAGCTTTATGCTAAGCTGATCAAGTGTGAGTTTTGGATCAAGTAAGTGGTTTTTCTTGGTTATGTTGTTTTGGCCAGAGGTATCTGGGTGGATCCGCAGAAGATTGAGGCAGTTGTGAATTGGAAACAATCTAAATCGGTGTCAGAAGTTCATAGTTTCTTGGGGTTCACAGGGTATTACCAACACTTCGTAGATGGTTTTTCGAGTATTGTTGCTCCTTTGACGAAGTTGTTGCAAAAGGTTATAAGTTTTGAGTGGACAGGGGTAGACAACAACCTTAGTCAGGAAATGAGTTTGTAGTTTATAGCGATGCAACCTACATTGGTTTGGGATGTGTGTTGATGCAAGGAGGAAAGGTTGTGGCTTATGCATCTAGGCAGTTGAAGGTGCACGAGTGCAACTATCCTACGCACGATATTGAGCTTGTTGTAGTGGTGTTTGCGTTGAAGATTTGGTGGCACTATCTTTACGGCGAGAAGTGTACTGTGTACACGGATCACAAGAGTTTGAAATATTTGATGTCGCAAAAAGAGTTGAATCTTAGGCAGCGAAGATGGTTGGAGTTGCTCAAGGATTATGATTTGATAATTGAGTATCATCTGGGTAAGGCTAATGTTGTAGCTAACGCCTTAAGTAAGAAGGTGGCAGTAGAGTTGAGGGTGATGTTTGCTCGGTTGAGTGTGACGCGAGATGGAGGTTTGTTGGCTGAGTTGCAAGTGAAGCCATCTTTGTTGCAGCTAACCAAGGAGAAACAACCATATGATGATTCTTTGGTACCACTTGTCAAGGATATAATGGATGGTAATCAGATAGATTTTTGTTTTAGTGATGAAGGAGTTTTGTGTTTCAAGAGCCGAGTGGTTGTGCCGAAGGATGAGGAGTTAAGGCACACTATCTTGACAGAGGCATATTCGCAAGTCCTTTTGCTATGCATCCGAGTAGTACAAAGATGTACCAAAATTTGAAAAAAGAATATTTTGGGTTGGTTTAAAGAAGGATATAGCAGATTTTGTTGCTCGTTATATGATATGCCAGCGCGTTAAGGCTGAGCATCAGTTTTCTTCTGGTTGTTACAACCGTTAAGGATTCCAAAATAGAAATGGGAGAGAATTACCATGGATTTTGTGACCGGTTTGCCTTTGACGCCATCAAAGAATAATTCTGTGTGGGTAATTATGGATAGGTTTATAAAGTGTTCACATTTTCTGGCTATACATACAACGTATACTTAGGACAAGTTGGTAGAGTTGTATATTGTTGAGATTATGAGGTTGCATGGGGTGCCTCAGTCTATAGTATCAGATAGAGATCCGTGCTTTACAGTAAGGTTTTGGGAGTGCTTGCATAAGGCTTTGTGTACGCGGTTGAACTTTAGTACTTCGTATCATCCTCAAACGGATGGTCAGTCTAAACATGTTAGCCAAGTGTTAAAGGATATGTTGCGGTGTTGCATCATTGATTTCCAAGGATCATGGGAGAATCAGTTACCTTTGGTGGAGTTTTCCTATAACAATAGTTATCAGGCTAGTATCTAGATATCACCGTATGAAGCTTTGTATGGTAGAAAGTGTCGCACGCCACTTTGTTGGGAGGAGGCAGGAGAAAATTATGTTTCTTTGCCTGAAGTGTTGAAGGATGCCAATGAGAAGGTGAAGCTTATTAGTGATCGGTTGAAGGCAGCTTCGGATCAGAAAAAGTCATACGCTGACTTGAAGCGTAGGGAGATTGAGTTTGTTGTTGTTGATCGAGTGTTTCTTAAGGTTTTACCTTGGAAAAGGTGATGAGGTTTGGTCGAAAGGGAAAGTTGAGTCCAAGGTTTATTGGGCCTTATAAGGTGTTAGAGCGTGTTGGTACAGTTGCTTATAGGTTGAGGTTGCCTTCAGAGTTGGAAAAGATACATGATGTTTTCCATGTGTCGATACTTCAGAGGTATAGATCGGATCCTTCGCATGTGATGCATGTTGAGGACATTGAGTTGAATCCGAATTTGACCTATGATGAGGAGCTGGTGAGGATTCTGGATTTTAGTAGCAAGGTTCTTTGTGGAAAGACCGTGGAGTTTGTAAAAAGTTGTGGCGACATCGTGGTGTCGAGAAAGCCACATGAGAAAGTAAAGAGGACATGAAGAAGCAGTTTCCTTATTTTTTGGCCAGGTAAATTTTGAGGACAAAATTTCTTAAGAGGGGGAGAGCTGTAAAGCCCCGAATTTGGGCCTAGATATTAGATAGATCGATTAGACGGTTCGGGAGAACTCGATTAGGCAATTCGAGCTAGTTTTAGGAATTATATCTTAATAAATTTTTTTTGGATAAAATAAAATATGGATAAATGCTAGAAAATACTTGATTAATATTTTAAGGATTTTGGTAAATTCAATTTGAAAGAATAAAATCAAATTTTGGGACATTTTGGTCTGGTGACTAAAATGTAAAGTTTTCAAAACTGTTTTTGGAGACTAAAAGGACTACATTGCCATGGCATATCTGTTGCTGTGGCAAAATTGTTATGGTAAAAAAAATTTGAGCTTTTTGACCATACCATGAAGAATTTTGCTGCTGGTTCCCTCTATGGTCCTCCATGTAGTCATATGTACCGAAAATGTGAGGGCAATTTTCAAACACATGATGTTCTCCACACTTAGCACAATATTTTTCCACGGTATAAGCTCTTTGGGCTTTTATCGGTTGGTATAGGTAATCATCAAAGGGTGCGAGAAACTCTTGATTGGATTGATTCATATCTTCCAACATCAACTCTCGAATAGATCGGCTTTTTATTTTCTGACATGTTGGTGTCCCTTAACTTGTAGCGCACCTAATTTTTTTTATACAACAAACAAAAAGAAAAGTTAGTAAAACTAAATGCAATAACAAAAACAACTAACACCAATTGCCAATCCTCGGCAATGGCGCCAAAAACTTGTTGCGTGTAATAAGTGATACGCATTGTGCAAGTATACACGTCGCAAGTAATAAAGTGATATGAGTATCGAGTATCGTCTCCACAGAGATTAGTTCGGGCCACTTTGCTTTAGTTATCGCACTGTAAAAATAAAAACACAATTGATAATAAGAGTTCTAATTAACGAGTAAACTAAGAACAATAAACTAAAAGAATAAATAAAATCAAATAAGAGAGAGTAGGCCAGGTTATTGTGAGTTGAGGTGTGATAGCCGATTGGATCGTCTTGGTGATTGAGTAGCAGCCGGATTGCCAGGGCAATTCTGTTATGATTGCCTAGTCGATTGCCAGGGCAATTTGGTTGCAATTGCCTGGTTGATTGCCAGGGCAATTCTGCCGTGTTGCCTGGTCGGTTGCTAGGGCAATTCCCCCTCGTTGTCTAATCAGATTGCCTGGGCAATTAAGGATGGGTCGATTGCCTGGGCAATTGAGAATTCACTTCCAAAGTTCGGCGAAGCGTTCTTCAATGGTTTCCCTAAGTCGAAACTCTAGCAATTTATGCATGCCTTAATAATACATCCCTGCGTGAATCAAGGGTGAACAACAACCAATCTTGCGCTCCTCTTAGCCGTTGAAATCCGAAACTTATTCCTAAGTCGGATTAGTCTTCACCATCAATTGATTGAATAAAGACCATGCTCATTCGTTTCTTGAATCTAACTCTCCCGATATTAGATAAATATATGAAGTTACGAGATCATCTCCCAATTCACTCGCAAACAAGATTGAGAACCAAGAATGAACAAACTTTGAAAATTGAATTGCAACTAAAAAACCTAAACAAAATCCAATTGTTTTTCACAACAACAAAATAAAACCCCAACCAATCAAATTAATTCATGGTTGGGTTCAAAAGATATATAAAGAATAATCCCCAAACCATGAACCTAATGGAAGCAAAGAATAAGAAGAAATCGATCAGCCCTATTTGGAAAACCTCTCAATCGAACTCTCCCTCCAAACTTTCTCCCTTGTCGAAATCTCTCACTTCTTCTACTTTGGAGTTTGTCAAAATTTCTCTCTTCTCTTCTTGCCCAACTCTCTTTGACGGCTTAATCCTTTAAATAGGAGATGGCTAGGTCAAAATCCTTCTTGAGGAGGAAGTTAAGTTGGAATTAAATATCTTTAAAGAATATAATTCTTTATTATATTTAAATTCCTTTTAGAACGTCTCCTATCTTCTTGGGATTTAATTTCTCTTTAACCTCTTCATGTAAATCAAACTCCTTTTGGATTTAACTTTGCTCCACGTCATCTTGGGCTTATCTAGTCATCAATTTTGACTACCATATCATCTTATTCTTTATCGAAAATTGTCTTGGCAACTAGCTCGGCATCTCCTTCATGCATTGCCCTGGAAACTGCGTCGGCATCTCCTTCATGCACTGCCCTGGCAACTGGTTCTAGCCTTGTTTAGGCAAGTGATTCTGCACACACACAAAAACACACCAAAGCAGCATCTTTTTCCACAAAAATCACCAAGTTATGTAATCAAGCTCAACGGTGGAAAGAAACATGAATTAATGCATGAATGATTAATTATGCAACTAATATGAGCCTAAGTCTAACAATAATATGAGTAAAAAGGGTAGTAAAAATAGTACTTTTGAACACTTATCACTTACTTAAATCCAAATTTACCAAACCTTAATTAATTAGGTTACATGCATGTCGGTTAAATTTCCACATAAAACAATCATCCAAGCTCGTTTAATTGTATATAAAAGAAACAAGGACTATATTGTAAAGATTCAAACTTCAGCAAAGCAATTACCAGAAATAACAGACTTGGTAATGATACACCTGTGACATTATCGATACGAGTTTATTTTGCAAAGGATATCAGTATGGTCCTCTCGCGTACCGATACTAGTGGTACTATATCGAAATAAGGGATTCTAGTAGCTAAGATGCGTATCGATACGGTTACCCTTGTAATGACACCTAGTGTATTTTTATGAGAGGCATACCGATACGGAGCTAGGCGGACCCATACCCATGTACAATTTTGCATAATTTTTAGCTGTAACAGACCCCGTGTACCGATCCCTGAGGACCGTACTGATACAATTGGGTCTGTAATGACCTCTTGGTCGAACATATAGCATTTAGGCTCAATCGAGGCTCAATCGAATATGCTTCAAACTACATGTAAACATCATACCAACTAATGAACTACAAAACATCACATAAACATTGAAACATAGGCATCATAGAAGCATAAGAAATCATCAAAGTAAACCTATAGGCATGACTTCTACCTCAGATGCTTAAATCTTCCCAAAGGGTCCAATTCAAAGTATATATCAATTTACAAGTCCAAAACACCAAATGGAACATATCCAAAATAGAGAGTAACCAAAACAACCCTCCCAATTACAACTTGGTCATATTGACATTTATTACTATGTAGTATTTATAAAATTGTACTTGAATTAGCTTAACCCTTGGATTGCTTCTTGCTTGCTCACTGTTCGAATGCTTACTTTTCTGCATTGATGAGAAAAGAGAGTGTAAGCACATAAAACTTAGTGAGAGATGCTCAAAAGCACTAACCAATGCATTTAAAACATTTTGCTTTCAAAACATGTATTGGTTCTCATGCCAAAACATCTCATGCTCTTTTGTCTTTCTAAAATGTGCACATTAAAATTTTTGGTCACACATGTATCATGGATTTCTAGCATAACATCAAGTAAACCTCAATTTAAGCCTTCACGTGCTAAATCATCCAATAGCAAAGCTTAAATAGCACCACATGTATAAATCCCATTATACAAACATAATTCATTTATAATGATACATCAATTCATATATTGACATTAAAGTGACCCAAAACCAAATATTTACATTTTGTAAAACACATCGGATACACGGATTTCCCAAGTGGTTCCTTCGACCACTTCACATATATCCTCGAACCGGAGCAAATGGTACTACTACCCCTTAACGGTTATGATGTATAAATCTACCAACGGGAGAATTTAGCACACTCTTGACCCCTCGAATGCTGATGTTCTTATGGTGGAGATATGGCACACTCTTGACCCATCGACACACATGAGATGACTTATTATAGTGCAATTTAAACCCTATGGTATGCCAACTATATTCGATAGCATTTAACCATTTTCACTTGCCAATATATTCTATTAAAACATATCATCTCACTGTTTTACATATGCATCAAACCAAATAATCTTCAATGCAATAAACCATGCATTACTCATCTATGAAATCATTTTCATAAATCATTTGCCACACTTATATATCAACAACATATGATCATTTAAATCACATTTCTATTCAAAAACATACATATAACAGTAGGTGTTCTAAATCATAAACATGTGCATGAGAATGTATTTTGCAAAATAAAAAATGAGAGCGATAATGTGTAACCCCTCGACCCAACCTAGACGTCTGACCGAACCGAGAGAACTGTATTAGGTTTTTTGAAGTAAATCGAAGAAAGGTTACGAAAAGTCGGTCCATTTTTTTCTTTTATTTTGTCTATATGCAAATTATTAATCCTACATGTACATACTTGCAGCGAGTGAATTCTCAAAGGAAACTAATCTCGAAAAGGTAACCAATTTCATCACATGCATTTTAAGGACTAAAATGTAAAATTGATAAATTATAGGGCCAAAGGTGAAATTAGGGTTACCAGTCCTTAATTAGTCAAATTTCAAGCCCACATGTCAAAACTCAACTCAAACCACTCACTCAAACTCATTTAATAGATAAAACAAGATTTAGGGACTAACTTGAAAGAAACCAAAACTGCACTTCCATGACATTAACTGAATTAACAGCCATCCGTATCGATACACTAGCACCTGTATCGATATGATATTGCAATATCATTTCGATACACTGTGCACCGTACCGGTATGCTACATCGAATACATAAATCCCTTTTAATTTTATTGCACACCGTACCGATAGGGTCAACATGGGTTCCGGTACACGGGCTTGGTTCAAAAAGCAAATTCCAGTAACATTAAATCATACGATTCGATTTGCCCAAAATTTCCTAGCCATACCGATACGGTTCCCCGCGTATCGGTACGCCTTGTAACGCCACAGTTTTAGGGCTTAGCGTTTAGACGATTTATTAGACGGTTCGGTGGACCGAAGTAGAGATTCGAGTCAGTTTCAGGATTGTATATTTTTTGTGTTGAAAAAATGCTTAAAAATCATTATTAATTATGTATTTAATAATGGTGGAATCAATTTTGAAAAATGAGTTTTGGAAGATGGATATTTTGGTTAATGACCAAAATGAAAGTTTTGAAAATTGTTTTTAAGTGAGTAAAATGAAAAGGGTCAAATACTTAGAATCTTTAAGGAGCTACTTTACCAATTGGTTTCTGATGATTTCTCCCTTGATTTGACTTATTTTAACATGTGACTTAATTAGTAATTAAAGAGGATTTTGTTAAAAAGTTAGTTATCTTTTCTAAAACAAAAATTACGTCATTTTCTCTTCATTCTCTCCTCAGCCAAACAACCACATTTTCATCAAATTTCCAGAGGTGAGGTGATTTCTAACTTGATTTTATGGTTTCAAATTGTTTTATAAAGATTGTTCAAGTAAAATCTCATTGAAATTTTGTGTTTTCTTAGCTTTTCACAAATCAATTGAGGGAGAAACTTCACAATAAGGGTAAGGTCTAAGATCTCCTCTATTGTATGGTTCTTTATTGAAATTCTCAAGCATTTTATCATTGTTTTTGTGTTTCTAATCTGATTTTGATGGTTTTCCAATGTTTAATTGAGTTATTTGGGGAAAATGAGTTGATTCGCGAATTGGATCTGATTTCCAGTAAGTAAGGTTGCTTTGGTTCATATTTTGGATGTTTAATAATGTTAATAAGTGATTTTTATCAATGGAATTCCGAAACTCAAGAATCTCTATTTGTTTAGGTTGTTAGTTTTGAGGTTTTGTGGTGTTTATATGGATGTAAGGTTGCTGGAGGTGGTAGGTTGTTTTGAATCTGTTTTTAGATGTGTTTTGGTGTTAAAAGTGATGTTAGCTTGATAGATGTTGGCTGGGTTGTGAATCGAAGTGTTTTGGTTATGTTTTTGGTTGCTGTAGAGGGTTGTTTGTGAAGGTTTTGTGGAAATCCGAGAAGGATTGTGGTTGCTGTGTTTGGAATGCATTATGACACATTAATCCTCTGTTGTTTTGTGGTAAAAATAGGGGAGGTTGATCCGGAAGTGGTTGGAGAAGTGTTGGAGGCTTCAGAAACTTGATTTCGCGTCGGCGAATCGAGGTTTCGCGTATCAGTGAGTGAATGTATGGTTTAAAGCGTTTTGATGTTTTGGGAACAGAGTTTTGGGAGTTAAGGTAGAGCTTGAAACTCTTACCTAGACTCAGAAGTAAGTATAAAGTGGTTTTACTCTCTCGGTCGTGCTAGTTTGAAATGGTTTTATGCACTTATTCTAATTTACATGTTACCTACTGTTTAAGCATGTTTTAAAGTATTTGATATACTGTTTTTAAGCATGAAATGCTGAAGGATGCACATGGTAAGTGATCCTTGTGAGTATGGTTTATACTTGTGTTTTAAAGCATGGTTGTTGCTTTGGAAATGGCATGGTTTAATGCTTGTTAAAAACAGTGAGATAAATGTTATTTGGTTAATTATATTGGCAAGTAATGTGGTTTTAAAATTGTTATCGGATATAATTGGCCGGCCATAGGATTGACTGCACTGTAAATAAGTCGCCTTGGATGTTGAGGGGTTTATACGGCGTACCAAATACTCTATCCAAGCACCCTAACGGTAGAGGGGTTAAACAGTACCGAATACTCCCGTTAGTGGATTAAGCGTCTAACTGGTGATTGGGGTGGGTGTCCTCATGGGTTGTTATGGTACCCGGTTGTTATTGTACCCGGTTGTTAATGTACCGCATTGTGATTGTATCGCTATTCCGGTTGACATGGCATGAAGTGTTGGGTTAACACTTGTTGAATCCGTGTATCCGATGAACTCTTTTGTTAACTCTTTTGTTATTGAACTTGTTAATGATCACTTGAAAGTCAATATAATTGTTAATGTATTATTGAAATGTTTATGTTGTATAATATGGTTTATACATGTTTCTCCTTAAGCTTTGTGTAGACTCTCTAAGTGAATGCTGGCAAAAGTGGCAGAAAATATGTCTTGAAAAATATAAGAATATGCCAAAAGGAGTCTTTTGCGTGCAAGTATACACGGTCTGTAAGTAATACAGCTGGTAATCTGAGTATCGAGCCTACAGAGATTGACTTGGAATTCAATTGCTTTTGATTGTTACTTGCCTTGAGGAAAAGTTATTTGTTTGAAATGGTTTTAGAAAATAATTAAAAAGTAAAGAAATGAAAGTAAAGTAAAGACGTTGGCAAGGAAGGTGTTTCAATGAATGGTGAGCGTTGGCAGGGAATGCCTGGTTTTCAGGCTATTCATGTCGTGTCAGTCTTTAACAACAACCTATTTTGACATTGTTTGCTGACCAGATTTAAAATTAGCAAAGCCTCTCTCGATTGTCATTGCCCTAAATTGATCATGTAAAAACCCATATATCTCTATAGTATTTTTTAAATAAACCAATTTGATTAAGATCCATTCTATACTCCTAAGGGGTAGATTTCACTTCCGAAGTAAGTTCATCTACTTGAACGACTTCTCTCGAAGCTTCTCTCCTCAGTATTCAACAACTTAATCGTTGTCACTCCAAGTCTGTTAAGATATTGAGGCGCAATAGGCCAACAGTTCCAGCTCTCGCTTGGCATAGTATTTAGGAAATATTAAAGTATGCCAAATAGTGAAAACATTGCCAAGGCAAAATTATTATTAAAAACTAAAACATAAAAATAGCGTTCAATGCAAACATCCCCCACCAACTATTAAATTAGTTCATGGTGAGGGATTTAACCAGCAACCCACAAACGTTTTCGGAATATATCATCATTAAAAACAAAATAAAATAACTCGAAAGAGAGAATGAGCTAAAAGGGGTCTCTCGATGCAGCCCTTCAAGACTCAGGCTTCTCGACCAAGTTGGTCGTACCACCCTTCCACGGTGCAGCCGGTCGTCAATCGTCACACACCAACCCCTCACGATCCAATCTTCTTCTCCCCTAAATGCTAGCTTGGTTGGCGTTTAAATAGGCGTGTGAGGAAGGGATAAGACTAGCTCTTCAAATTTTGAATTTTCAACTGCCCAAGGGATAAAGGATTATCTTCCTATCCAAATTTGAATGAGAGTTGATCAAGCTAAGGCTGACATCATCCTGCCGACGCTGCCCTGGCATCCAAGCTTGGCATGAATCTGCCAACAAGTCTTGGCACTATTATATCTGCTATTTTTTCAGAGATTAATCCAATTGCTATTTTTCGGAAGCTGATCATTTCTTATTTTTTCGGGGTCCAACAGCTTCTTGGCGTGGCATCAAGTTCACTCCTCTGCCAACTGGTGCTTGGCATTGTTTGGTCCATCTGTGCCAACAGCACTCGGCATTCTCTCTGGCGCTCCTTGTGTTGCTTTTTTGGGCCAAATCCTATGCCAAACCTGCAAAATTGCCAACAAAACAACCCTTCACACTGGCATAGACAAAACTCTAACTTCTTATGCAAATGCATGATTCTAACATCCTAATGCAACTAAATGTACCTAAAAACAAGCAAAAGCATTATAAGATTGGCATTAAAAACAGTACTTTTGGAGAGGTAACACTTTGCATTTGGTAGTAATGCATGGGAAGGCTTAAGTGGAGGGTTAGCAATGTGACTTGTTGTTGAATAATGATACATGTAGCATATGGTTTAATATGCTGGTTTAAATGACATAAAGTGCTTGTTTTAAAAGGGGCATGGTGATATTTTAAAGGATGATGTTATGTAAATGGTTTTAAATGCATTGATGGTGTTTGTTTTTTAGCACTGCTCACTAAGCCTTGTGTCCTTACGCTCTCGTTGTCCATCAATGCAAATAATTGAGGTCTTGGAAGGCAGCAAGAAGCAAGGGGATCTTGGCAAGACTTGTTTCTAAAGTATGTTTTGGTTTAGACTATAATGAATAATGGCAATGGGGTACTTGTTGTGTTCTAGGAGATGTTTTGTGAAACTCCATGTTTGAGCATGTTTCTTTAGTAGCTATTGGGTTGTAAATGGCCTTTAAGGATTGTTTTGGGTGCTGGTTTACCTTTTGATATGTTGGTTGGATGCATATTAGGTAGCATTCTTATAGATTCCCTCTTTGATGCATGAATTCTTGTTGAGTTGTTAGAATTGTGATGCTAGTTGGTATGAGATATGTTTGACATGTTAGTATTGTGTTTAAAGCATGTTGGAGTGGTTTGAGTATGCTTCTAGGATGAAAAATCAGCCAAATGTGACATTACAGGCCTAGGCGTACCGATACGCGGGGGATCGTATCGGTACGGCTAGGCAATTTCAGGCTTGTCGGATCGGTACGGGTCTTGTGCGTTTCGATACGCCTAGGCAAATTTGGTCTGGCGTACCGGTACAGGGATGGGTGTTTCAATACGAGTTTTAGCCTCTAGAATTCACTTTTGCAACTTGAACCCACGTATCGAAACACCTAAAAAACCGTATCGGTACGATTTAAAATATTTTAAAAGTTCGATATTTCAGTTAGGTGTATCGATACAGCTTGGGGTGTATCAAAACGGTGTGTTTCAAACCGTATCGGTATGGGCTTACTCATTTCGATACGGATGACCGTTTCTCACGTGGATGTCACTTTTGGGCAGTTTTGCTTTCTTTGCATTTTAGTCCCTAATTCTTACCGATGAAATTACACATGGTAAAATGATTGGTTTGAGCTGGAATTTGAGATGGAAGTTTGGAATCTGACTAATTAAAGATTGGTAACTTAAAAATGAGTTTTAATCCTGAAATTTTCTATTTTTGCAATTGGGTCCCTAATTTGCAAGTGTGATCAATTGGATGTCAAATAGATGCCGATTTGAGTTGGGGATTGCACCTAATGTCTGTATGATAATTGGCAACTAGATAAGATAAAAAGAAAAAAATGGACTGGTTTTGGTTGTATCTCTTCAGTTTGTTACGGCAAACCTAATATATCATTTTTGGTTCGGTTGGGCGTCTAGGCCGGGTCAAAAGGGTTACACGACTGGCCTGTAATGTCACTTTATGATGGTTTTTCATTCGAGTCTAGATGCTTTTGGATCCTACCAACTCACATACATGCATACAAACTTCCATTATACCATTTTACAACACAAGCATCTAGATTTAGCAACTAAAACATTCATATGCTTCTCAATGGAATCAATCTATAGGCATGCTCCCTAAAGCTTCCACCAAACATACCAAAACACTCAATAGGTTACTTTTCAGCACAAGCAACATACTCAACATATTAAGCTCATCAAGCATGCCATTCAAGCAAGCTATCTAGATGCATACCTAGGCATTCATATAACATCATCCATAAACCAAAAACTGTTAACATGCTTAACCTAAACAATCAACTCCAAAATACAGCATTAAACATGCTCAAATACTATGGAAAAACAGAGTTACATAACTCAAAACCCATGGTGAACACATTGCCTTATTAACCGGAAACATAAATATAGTACATACTCAAACTAGTCCTTGCCCTTGGATCACTTTAGCCTTGCCCTTGCAGTCCCAAACCTTAATGCTCTACATTATTAGGAAAAAGAGAGCGTAAGCACACATGCTTAGTGAGGATGCTCATAAAACAATGATGCGTTTAAAAACATTTGAAACTGAAATACTTGTTTCCAAAACATTTTTACAACCAAAGCATTTTCCATTGTCTCCAACCGAGACATGCATAATCACCCTTATGCAACATCATATACTTATTCCATGCATAGATCCCAAAGCATTAAATCATAAACCATGCTTAAATCCCAAAGCATTAAATCATAAATCATGCTTAAATCCCAAAGCATTACAAAATAGGTTCAACACATGAACTTTCACATATATTGGTATCAATAGTGACCCGAATAAACTACTCTCTATCCAACATATCGGATACACGGATCTCTCATACCATGCCTAGTTAAACCGCATGATATCCCAAACCTTGCCTAGTTAAACTGCAAGGTTTGACACCCTCTCCTAGTTAAACCGCGAGATTTACCACCCTTGCCTAGTTAATCAGCAAGTGTACCGACCTTGCCTAGTTAAACCGCAAGATCACCATCAATTTGGGTTGCCTAGTTTAACCCCATGCCCCAAATGAGGTTCCCAACAGTCCAAGTGGCCTTGTTAAATCGTCATGCCTCAATGTGTTCATAACCATGCATTTACAGTAGTAAATTAAACCATGATCAACAACAAAACATGAAAGCAACATGCTCATATCTAAACCGATATTCAAGAGCAAAATATTACTTTCGAGCTTAGGTAAGTGTTTCATGCTTACCCTAAACTCCCAACAACCTTTATTAAACCTTTTAAAGGCGTTTAAACCAGTTTCCACTCACCGATACACTTTGTCTTGCTCGCCAATGCGAATCGAGCTCCCGGTAAGCAACAATCAATGTCGAACTTTGTTGCCTTGATTATCCCCTGTTTTAACAACATAAAACCAGAGGGCAAATGCATTATTATGCATTCAAACCATTGCCTAACAGCAATTATCCGCAGCTCTCAAGTTGCCCACTCAAAAACCATCTGAAACATATCGAAAACATCATCAAACCCTTTCAAAACTTAACCCAACCATAATATAACGATTCAATCCATCAAACTTCATCAAATAACATCTAAAAACCCTTTTTCCAACATCCTTTTACTTCCAGCAATTATTAAGCTCGAAAAACACTAGAAACTCCTTTAATTAACAACCTTAAACATTAGAGATTCTACTTGTTTCGGGATTACAACATTAAAACCAAGTTATTAACTCAATTAAACATCAAAATAATGATCTTTTATGATCATAAACCCAGCAAAACAAATTCAATACGAAATATGTTAATTTCATCAATCCAAACACAATTAAACCAAATTTCCTCAATTAAATTATCAAAACAAATTAGAAAACAATTGTAAAGAGTCAACAACTTGGGAATTTCAGTAAAGAACCTTTCATTAGAGGAGAAAAACGAACCTTACCTCCAATGAATGCTTCCTCTCTTAATTGGATGATTTGTATGAGAAAACAAAGTTAAAAAACATAAGGTTTTGGAAAACTAACAAGAAGAAACCATTTGCAAACAAAAGATTTAAGAAAAGAAAGATTTACCTGAAAATTTAGAAGAAGAATTTGATATTTGGCTGGAGAGATTTTAGAGAGAAAATATTTGAGAAAGTTAGTTACGTGAATTCTTGCTTAAAAGATTTAATAATCCATTTAATTCTCTCCATCCTATTTTTATTTTCCAAAATACTTTAAAAATAGGCAATTAAGGGATAAAGTCTGATATTAGACTTTTGTGGCAATTAGCTCCTTAAAGATTCAAAATTTTGACTCTTTTCAAAACAGCCACTAAAAACAGTTTTCAAAGTTTGCATTTTAGTCACTAGTCCAAAATGTCTGATTTCCAAAACTCTTTTTACAAAATAGATTTCACCATAATCATTAATATATTTAATAATGATTTTAGAACATTTTCCACAATTTTATCATCTTCAAAAACATTTAATCCGATTTAATCCTGAAATTGACTCGAATCTCTAATACCGATCCACCGAACCTTCGAACCAACCTTTAAAACACCTAAGCCCAAAACCGGGGCGTTACATAATGTCCATACTTCCGAGCTTGGACAAGCATTTCAAGCTTAATCTAAACTCTTAAAATCACTTTCAAATCTTTATTCAGTAGTAAATCTCATTTCTACTCACCGACAACACAAAACTCCACTTGCCGATGAGAAATCAATCTTCCGAAGCTACCGAAACTTCACCACTCACTGCAGGATTAATCTCCCCTGTGTTATTTGTGCATATCAGTTTGCTGAAGTTGGAAATCTTGCAAATTAGTCCCTGAATGTTATGTATGCAATTGAATGAGTTCGAATGACTGTTTTGAGTTGGAATTTACCATGTGAGCATGAAATTGGACCAATGAAGATTTGGTAACCTAAATTTTAATAAAGATTCTGTAATTTGTGAAAATTACATTTTGGTCCCTAATGTGCGTTTTTGAGCAATTAAACCCCGTTTTGAAATCTGACTTCAATGTAACGTTTTCGCTGAAGCATATTCACCATAAGAATTAATTTGATGCATTAAACAATATAAAAAGAAAAAAAAGGACCGGTTTAGGTTATTAGCTCGGGTTTGTTTCGACAAACATAATGTGATCCTTTTAGTTCAGTTTCGGCTAGGTCGGGCTAAGGGGGTTACACATGAAATTCTTATATTGCTTGTTTATTTATAATAATGGTTCATTATATTTGATATGTTTTTAATTTGTATTATACTTTTTTTGGTTGCTATATTTATATTGTATATGTATATTTATTTAGCCTTACATTTTTGTTCATGCATCTTAACATATTATTTTGATCATGCATTTTAATTTATCGCATTAGTTTAGTTCTCAAAATCTCGGTATCTTATTGGGAGTGTCATCCCGGGCCTTCGGGCGCCATCTTCTTTGTGTATCGTAGATTGCGAGGTTGTGTTTTTTTATGTTCGAACCGTATGCTCATACATTCATGCATGTTTAGGGATTAGATCTTAACTTAAATCGAATTTTAATTTTTTAGTAAACACGATAGAAACACTTAGGTACCAATTTTTAGGCGTGGTGGGGGTCTGAACCCTTTCCCACTCGTTACCGACTCTCAAATCCATTCGAATCTCTGGTTGTTTTTTGGTGTCCAGTTTACCTTATCCAAGTGACTAGTGGCGACTCCCCCAAGTTTTATTTTAAAATACTTTTTAAAGAATTTTCCCCTTTTAATCTTTTTTTTAAAATGTTGGAATACAATCGAATTTTAAATTACTCGCTACACCAATACGTCCTCGGCACGAGTACGATACGGGTACGACCAGGATATGTACCGAGGACATCTTACGATGACGGGGTACGGCTGAAATTTTCCGGGACATTTCGAGGACAGCATGTGACTTGCACATGTATCTCCAGGGTTATTTTTGACCTTTTGACATAAAAAATTAAAAAATAAGAAACCCCAAATTAAACCTAATTGCAGACAACTGTCTTTAGAGGCGACAAACAGGTCGTTCAATTCGGATTCAGTTTATGTCATTTTGGGTCTAACCACATTCAGTTTAAATTTGTTTTAGGTCGGTTCGATTTTAATTCGGGTATATGATGATTTGGTTCGGGTATCAGGTCAGGTCAAATGACTTTTTGTTCGGTTGACTTTCGATTTAGTTAACATCGAGATAGTTATTTTTGGGTCGGGTTAATATGAGATCGATCAGTTTCATTCGGGTTTTCAGGCTGAGTTAGGTTTTTACACCCTATATATGACTTTATATAGCATGTATATTTAGCTTTTAGGTTAATTGTGCGACAACTCACATCTCATCTTTCTTTCTTTATTTTAATATATTTTCTTTATTTTGGGTTGTCTTCGGTTCAGGTTGTTTTCGGTTCGAGTCCATTCGATTCAGTTGAAAATCAGTTCCAGTCCATTTTTTGTTCAATTGAAATTCATGTGGTTTCAGTTCGGTTTGATTTATTTTGGATTTCAGATCAAATTCGGGCATCGTGTTCGGATCGATTTTAGGTATCGATTCAGGTAAATCGGTTCGGGTCTCGGATCTCGGGTCAAGTTTACCAGGTCAAATTGTCTTGTTCAATTTCATTTCACTTTCTTTGTCGACACTTGGAGTGGACAAGGAGGCAACAAACACGACACCAACCAAGGACAAGGAGGTCGACGTCGGCAAAAGACTTACTCCGACGAATTTAGATTTTAATTTCTGGTATGTTTCTCTCTCTTTCTTTTCTTCATTTATTGCATTCCGATATATCTTGAGTTTGTTTTGGTGAGAGCTAAGTATGTTTGATGATTGTTTGTTCATAGGATGCATCGTAAGCTGATCTAAAATAGAAACATGAGTTTGCTTCTCCAATTTCCTTGTTCAAGATTGCATTTTTTTTTGGGAATTTTTCTTAGGCTTTCCTGTGATTTTACTATACCCTTTTGTAATTGGGTTGCTGACTCTGCTTTTTAGAAATCATGTTAGTATATGTTAAAATTTGTAATGGATCTATTTTAGTACTGAGTTTGCTTTTTAGAAACAATGTTAGCAGATGTTAAAATTTTTTATAATTCGTAATTTCTTTTTCGAAATATTGCTTTTACTAGGCTGCTCGAAATTACGTGCTTGTGCTACTGTGGAGTTTGCTAGGTGTGGGCGTTGATTGCCTTGTTTTTGGATTGGTTTTACCATATCTTTGTAATTGATCTATTTACTGTTAAAATTTTAACTACTTTCCTTGAATTGTTTTGTGTTTTTGCTGAGGCTTGATTTAAGTTGTTTAATATTTTTCTAAACTTAATTTATTGTTTAAGTTTTGAGATTTGACATTTTCATAGTGTGGTTTGTGTATGAATTTTATTTTCTAATTTACTATGAAACATGAACTTTAATGAAGTTTATGATTTTTTTATATATATTTATAATTTTAAAATTTATTTTATATGTCGTACCCTATAATTTTAAAAATTATCATTTTCCGCCCCATATCCGTACCAGTACAACATAAGTGATATGTAAATCACCTGTTGCCCTGGTTCAGAACAAAATTTAATCATAAATTTCTTTATCATTTCCCACGGAACCAACAAATCCTACTGCACATCATCACAAATCCATTTGTTTGTCATTTTAAAAGTAATTGGAGAAAGTTTAGGCTCTGTTCTCAGGTGGGAATTCTTATTTAAACAAAAACAGTGGATTAAAAAAATAGGGATCAAATTGAAAGAAATTAAACATTCTGGACTAAATTTACCATTAAACCAAACATTGCAACAACGAAAGTTTTCTGCAAAAGACAATTTGTTACCGTTGGATCTATCGACCCCACGTTGCCCAATTGAAAAACCTAAAGCTTAGGCAAGGAGGGGTATTCCTGTAAAAGTGAAAAAGTTACCGTTGCAACTCTGGCTTCTTTTAAAAGCAGATTTGGAACTCTTTTTTTTATCCGAATACAAAATTCGGAATAATTCAAAGAAAACAAATCCAAAAGGCAAAGCATAGTGCAGAATCTGTGAACCAAAAGCAAGAAGCATTGACTCATCGAAAACCCATTGTGAGTTTTGTCTCTTAAACCGTTTTTACATGTTTTTTGTTTCTGTTTAATTTCTTGATGAAGTTGATTTTTTCAAGAGAAATATTTTGTTTCTTTTAACGGTAGAAACACAGATAAGTAAGATCTGTCTAATCAGAAAGAATTTATGTTTGTTCGTTGAGAAACGAATGGAAAAAGGAAATAAAAATTTTCCCTGAATGATCCGTTAGTTTGTTGCATCCTAGGTTTCTGGGTTTTCTTTGTGGGGGGGGGGGGGGGATTTGATGATCCCTGGGCTTGTTGTAGTGGAGGAAATAAAATTACTAGATTATAGAAATCTTCGACTGTAATGTATCATCATCAGAACAGAAAGAAGGACCACATGGATCATTTTAAACTATATGAACTTGTTTATGTTAGTTTCGTTGTGTGTCTTTTCCTTTGTGATCCTGTTCACCACTGAAAGATTTTTGGTTTTTTTAAATTGAATTTTATTTTGAACCAAGTAATACTCTTGATTGATGTGCATCAGAGTTCACTTTTCAGCATTTGTTCTATAATCTGCCCATGCTTTAAGATGAAACTTGAATGTAACAAGAGACTTTTGTAAATACTCACCATTCCTTTCTTGGCAACTTTTAGTTTCTTAAAGTTGTTTATGGATCTAATGACCTTGAACAATTCCATACCTTGAGTGATTTGACATAACATTTAATAATCCCTTTCAAAGATACTTATGATTTTTCTGCGGATTTAGCACGCTTTCACCGGTATTGCGTGTATGATTTGATTTTCCCACATATATGAATGATTCCCTATGTATTGGAAACCCCACAGGTATTGTTGGTTTGGTGGATTGCATCAGCAAATTTCCAAAATGGCATCACTTTCTGTAGGGTTGATTCAAGACCAGAATTTAAATGTTCAGTTTAATGGTACTATTCCCAACACTTTCTAATCTGTTGTTGATTTTTTTTTTCAAGTTGAACTTGATGATGGAAAATGCTTCCTAACAGGAAAGGCTAATGTCACTAAAGCACAGAGGAAAGCTGGTATTGGTGGAAGAAAACCACTTGGTGATCTGTCCAATTCAGTGAAACCAACCCCAAACCAGACATCAAAGGAGACTGTCAAAATCATTCCATTAATTGAGAAAGAGATCGGTGCCTTGAATCTCACACATGATTCAAGCAAAACAAAGGGAGCCTCTAATGCTTTCGAGAAAGTGCAAGCTGCTGGCAGGAAAGCTCTCTCCGACATTTCCAACTCCGGTAAGCCATACTCGCAAGGAACATCAAAGAAGAACCAAAAGGCAAAGTTAGGCATTCTGGAAGAGGATCGATGTCAACTCGAAGATATTGCAGAGGAAGGGTGTCTGCACAATCATGAAGATTGCATCAAAGCACAGAAAAGAGTTATTAGCACTAATGAATTTTTGCTGATTCTTGGATTAGATGGTAAAGAAATTTGCTAGGCATTCATATGTTTACTTTGCATTAGTATTTGACTGGATACTTAACATTTCTATGCATGCTTTTTGTTTAGATTTTTCCAAACACTCAACATCTGCAATGGAATATTCACTGTCAAACAAAATGGAGGTAAAACATTCATTTTAGGTGCCGCGTAGCTTTAGCATATGCATTGTCTTAAGAATACTAGTTTACTTCTGTTACAGGCTATGAGTCCCCCAAGGTATGCCGGATCGAACAAGATATCTGCGATGACGATCGAAGAACTATCTCCTCCAAAACATATGTTGTCAAGGAAACTTGAATCTTTTGCAGCTAGTCCAGAGCCATTGGATCACCATATGCAGTGGGATGATCCTAAGTACATTCCCAATTTTAAGCTGATAGAATCACCATAATGGTGAAAAGCATTGATTTCAAGGCCTCTTTTGTCTTTTCTACCGGGGTACCATATTAGCAGTAATCCATGTATGACAAATTCTTTTATTGCAAACTTGTACTGGACTGCAGTTATTTTGGTATTAGGAAAACTGTAAACAAGTGGCAACTTATGTTGCATTCAGGTTCAGGTTTGAGATGACATGAAATGAAAGCTGGCTGAATGGGGGGGGACTTATCTCGCTGGTTTTCTTCTGTTAATTTAGTAATCTTTGCATCATGCATATTTTTACAAGCTGGATCCTTTAATTTTGAACACAATGTGATATTATAAAGTCAACAAGATTTAAAATACCGGAAAAAATTATTAGAATATGATATAAAAAGCGAAGATGATAACATATATTTTTAAATAATTAGAATATGCATGGTATAAACAAAACGAAAATGATATAAACAAACTTGTTTTTGGAAGCATTGGAAGATTTTGAAGGTAAGAATCATAAATTACATGTTTGGAGCTTGAAAAAAAGCTCAATTTTAGCCCTAAGAGCTTCTCAAGCCATTTCTTCGTATTTAAAAACTACACAAGTGACCACCGAATTTTGGGGGCGATCCTATTTTGACAAACCAACTACAAAACTCGTCAATCGGACCATCTAACTTTAAAATGCTCAGCCGTTAAAATCTAATGGAGAAGTGATAATTAACGAAAATCTAATGGACCATCTAACTTATTCCATGTTACTTTTCGAACAAGCAAATGAAACAATAAAAGAATGGCATTGAGGTTGGTGGTATTTGAAACCACAACCAAATAGAAAACTAAGCATCCAAACCACACGGCTATTACATAATTTTGTCAAGGCTTTGTAACCATTGTCTTGCAATTTTGCAAATTTCTCGATAAATCCACCATTGCTAAACCTCAAATCTAACTTCAAGGGGAGGAACCCCAAAGTACTTCTGCAACAATGGAGGCCATCTCTGCCTCAGAAACAGAGGCTTCTCTCACTCTCCTCAAAATCTCCAACTTAAATTCCGCTTTCTCCATTTTACTTGACATTTCTCCTGATTCTAATTGCACTGCAAATCTTGCAACACAACCTTCAAATGGACAATTCCCCACATAACCCTCTTCGTTGCTGCCCGTTTCTGGTTCTGATTTTTAACCGTCTTCATTAGTTGTTCCATTTTCATCCACACAGGACTGATTTTCCAATCTCTGCAATTTCACCGGCTTCTCAACTAACCCTGCTTCAAGCATTGCTTTCAATGGCTTCTCTTCTATCATAATACGCTATTCCAAGTATGCAATCTATGGCTTCAGCTTGAATCTCCACATTTCCAGAGCTTAAAAGGCTTATAATTCTAGGGATTTCCTTGTGTGCTTCTAATCCATCAACCAAAGGGATTCTAATAAAGTTGATCCGCAAAGAAAGAACTCCAATCGAATAAAAAAGATGACATATTATTAAAGCTTTAACAGTTGGACTATTAGCACCAATCCAGAAATAACTTAGTGGTTTGGATGCTCTCGCTTTCCTTTTTATTGGCGTGGGTTTAAATCCTACCGGCCTCAATTCCATTCTTTTCTTGTTTCATTTGCTTTTCACTAACCAAACAAAATTAATTTAAATTCTTCTAATAAGGTGATAAAAAAAAAGCATTTTAAAAGTTAGATGATCTTCCCATAATTCGGTGGTCAGTTTACCCAAACTTTAAATTAGTTTTCTCGGTGGTCAGTTTACCCAAACTTTAAATTAGTTTTCTAACTTCTTTAAAGTTCTACTTACGAGGATATTATTTTTATTCATTGTTGAGCAGTGAAAGAGTTTGGAGAACCATTAAATAGGAGAAATTATTCTATGGACCGATTCCACTAGGTCATCCGTGGTCTTTAATAGTTAAAAAAATTCATGTCATTATCTTTTTACACGTCATTTACACACTCAGATTTTTTATTTTCAAATCATCTTCTCCAATTAACATATATATCAACATTGAAAAAAAAGTCGATGAATTTATTTTAGGGTTTGGCTTAATTCCCTCTTCTTCTCCAAGTTGCTCTTGATTATTGATATTATCAAGAATTTCATCTATCAGGAACGTCATCTTCTTCACTAAAGGCCGGTCAGTTTTTAATTTTTTCTATTTCTTCAATTAAGATATATGAAAATTAAAAAAAAAAGTCCATGGGTTTATCTCTTGGGTTTGTCTTAATCCCCTCTTATTCTCCAACGTAGTTCTTGACTACTGCAAGATTCAAGAATTTCAGGATTTACCGGGAACCTCAGCTTTTTCGCTAAAATCGGTCAGTTCTTTAATCTTTTTTATATTTCTCCAACTGATAAAATCTGAGTTTGTTGTTTTGAAGTTCAAATTAGTGTTTTTTCTTGGTGATTCTAATAGAATCGATTTAAATTGGTGTTCGTTGTTGTTTTGGGTTCAAATTAGTGTTTTATCCTTGATTATTCTAATAGAATCGATTTAAATTGGTGTTTAGCTGCGAAGTTGTTTATGTTTTAAACTTGTAGTTGTCTTGTTCTGCTACTTCTTTTAAGGAGTTGGTGATTTGTGTTTGATGATATCATTAAGTTATCTCGTTTTATTGCATTGGTCTTATTATGTTATGTTTGGAGGAATTATAAGTTCATCTTGCATAGACAGGAATGAAAAGTCTAGATATCTTCAAAGATTGGTGGTAAGTATTGTTGTTGTTTTAGTTGTGCGTTTTTTATGGTGTCAAGGTGTTGGATCAGTATGGCTTGTTATAAACATACGCAGTTTGGTGCTTGCTGACTCTTGTAGGTGTTAGAGAATGAGTGATGTCTTTAGTTTTATAGATGCAACAGTAGAATGGTCGGGGGTGACTGACAGCTTTTATAGTTTAGCCATAGTTTTGCAGGGTAGGCATTGGGATTGTTTGATGTATTTTTTCGTTAATTTTACGGTTTAAGTTCAAGCTTGCTTGTGTTGTACTCTCTTTTTTCGATTTTTCTATTGATTTGGGTTCTTTATGTTGGCTAAGATTATGACTTTGCTATTTAATTTGAAACTTTTGATGGCTTATGATTAATCAATAAGGAGTTTATAAGATCCATAAACATCCTTGCTTTTACCTTTTTCAGGATTTCATCTTGATTTGTTTAATTGGTGTCTTGTTCTGCTACTTTTTTTAAGGAATATAAAAGAGATATAAACTGTAACTAAAAAAAATTAGTAGTTAGCAATTATGTAAAAAGCTTGAACTACGTAGCAATGGTGTTTTGTTTTTTTATTTTTTGTCTATCACTGCTTTTGTGTTGAACTAATAACTTCATTGTTGTTTTTGACTGCCACGACTTTGTTTTAACATGATTTTTTTTAATCCAAGAATAGTAGCTTTTTCGCTAACAATTTACTTGAAAAAATTCATTAAAGTTGATCCTTTAAACTTACTGGAACTAAAATATTAAGACTTTGTTTTAGTTGTTATTTTATTGTTAAAAATATTTTATTGATTGAAATGATGAAGCCGTTGTTGATATGTTTTGCTGGGTTGATAAGCTATACATGCTTTATACTTTTTATGTATAGGGTGAAAATGCTTAGTTTTATTTTTGTTTGGAGTTGTTTGGCTATATCAATTATTTGGTTTTAGCCAACATTGTTTTAAACGATAGAATAATTTAGTTGAGGAAATAAAATATTTTACTAATTAATTCATATATTTAGTTTGTTTTTTGTAATTTAAAATATTTATTAAATTATATTCATTTATTTTTTTAGTTGATTACCTTATAATTTTTTTATTTTATGATAATTAAATATATGCTTTTATATCTCAATTATTTAGTTTTATGCAGATATGTCCCGTAACAGTGAATAAGAAAATTCTCAAAGTTTGACTTTTATAAAAAGAAAAGACAAATGAAGTTGATTTGAAAGGAGTTGTGGTGAATAGTGAAGATGCAGCTTATAATTTGTATAATGATTATGGTCATGGCATGGGTTTTAGTGTTCGAAAAGGAAAAAATAGATATGTTTTTGGCACTAAAACAATTCGTAGTAAATATTTCTACTGTTCTAAACAAGGTTTCAAAGAACTTGAAGGCGACGGGGACACAAAAAAGCATAACAAATTGGAAACTAGAACTGGATGTCCAGCTATGATTCGATATACGGTGCAAAATGACCAATGGACAGTAAGTCACTTTATCTCTGAGCATAATCATGAGTCGACAACCCCTTCAAAATGATATTTACTCAGATCAGCTCGATCAATTCCAACGGCCAAAGCAAATGTTATTGATTCAATGGTTAGTGCCAGTATACGTTCCACAGATGTTTACACTTACATGTCAAATGAAGTAAGCGGTGTTGAAATGTTGGGTTTACAAGACGTGATTGTTACAATTACATTAACAAGCATAAGATGATGATGATTGAAGCCGAAAATGGCTCTCGGCGAGCCAGAGTTGATGGTGGCAGCGATGTCAACCACGAACGACCGACTGGCGACATAGATGGGTTGGAAGCTTCTCCCTCTCTTTAAAATTCCTTTCTTTCTCACTTTCCAACACTTTCTCTCTCCTTCATAATTTTTTGATCTCTTTCCAACCACTCCAACCCCTTTTAAAATTCAAAAATCCTTCTCCTTACATTTGTATAAAATGATTTAATAATTACCCAATTTCTTCTTCTTCTTTTTGTCACATGACCCAACTTAAAGTCCCAATATCCAGGTTCAAGCCCCGATTTACTAACCCAAAATTTGAGTCGTTACAAATCAAGTACATGTTTACTCATGTGAGAAGATATCCCTTCACATTTGCCACCCAATGTGAATGATGATCATTGGTTATGGTTTAAAAAAATTATAGACTTCTAGGGGACCATAATGAATATCTTTCTTTTCTTTTAAATGACGATGATGGAATTTTAACAATTTATATATAAATATTTTCATAAAAAATTATCTTAAAAAAATAAATATTCAAAATTACCTCATTTATTGATGGAAAATTTTCAACCATGGAAGAGGAGAAAATATTAAAATGGCCTCATAAATATAAGTAAAATAAAATGTGTTCAACCGAGGTGAAGTTGCGGGGGTCAACCTTTTTTGATTAATAGAGTTGTAGCTGCAAGGCATAAATATCAGGAGTAGGGATGGGCACGGGTCGGGTTTTTGGCCCACCCGAACCCGACCCGAAAATAATAACCCTAAAATCGAACCTGACTCGACCCGACCCGACCTTATTCTCTAAAAAACCTAACCCAACCCAAAAATAAATGCTCTAAACCCGACCCGACCCGACCCATAGAAAAAATTGAATTTTAGGGACCTAATTGTAAAAAAATAATTTTAGGAGACTTAATTGTAAAAAATAATATTTTAATGACTAAATTGTAAATAAAAATTTAATTTTATGGACCTAATTATAACAAATTATATAAAGAGAGGGTATTATTACAAATATTCCTAAAAATTTTAAGGGAAAATTACACTATTAGTCTCGGGTCGGGTCGGGTCATATTTTTTTCACCCTAAACCTGAACCCGACCCGATCTCAGCCTTAGCAAAAACTCGACCCGACCCAAATCTGATTTTTTCACAAAAATAACTGACCCAATCGTGCCAGGTTAGGTCGGAACCCGTCGGGTCCGTGTGAAATACCCATCCCTAATCATGAGCAAGACTAGATGTACTCTTGGTTAAAATCCAACCCGCTTAAATAGGGGTGACAAAACTCGACTAAAAAAATCAAATTATTTAACTTGATTCGAAAAACTTGATTCGTTTTGACTCGACTTGTAATTTCATAAACTCAACTTTAAAAAATTCAAATAAAATTTGAGTTATAAAATGAAAATTCAAATAACTCGAATTTTTTACTAATTAGTTGCTCAGATTTCAAGTTTGAGTCGAGTTTTTCAATTTTGCTTGATATATTATGTATATCACATGTAAAAATATGAAGATATATATATATATGTATATCATATATTGATATAAAAGTTGTTTAAATTGGAATCAATATGTATTAAACCATTATAAATAATTACAATTAAATTTGTACAGAAACTCGAAACCTCGACTCGATTCTAAAAATTTTCAAATAAAATTTGAATCGTAAAATATGACTTGTAAACTTGAAAAACTTAAATTTTTTTGACTCGACTCAATCGAGCGCCTAGCCCTACACTTAAACAAGCAACGTGAGCATCCTTTGACAAAACCTGTGTTTCCAGATCTATGTACATTGTTCAATGGGAGAATATATAAGAACATGGATTTACCATGCCCGTTTCTTAGATTTTGGTGGTCCTAGGGCGAACTAAAAATTCGGGCCCTCAATTAGGAATTTAAATTACAGTTGTAGTTTGTAACACCTCTTTTCTCGTATCCATCATTGAATACGAGACAAAGATGTCACAAAACATTTGTAAAACCATCTATATTTATAATTAGGTAAAAATTTGTTTCTTTAAAAAATATTACAATTTAGTCTTTATTTACAAATTTAATAAATCGCGTAAAGTTTAAAATTTATATTTCCGTCTTCAAATCATATTTAATTTTAGGCAGCAACTTATCAATTTAATTTGACTTTATATAATTAGTGAAACTGCCTAAAAACTGCTTGATTTAAAATTCATCCAGATTCCAATTAAAATACAAATTTTATCAAAGCAGGCATATCATTTTAATATACATGCCAACAAGTAAATAACAAACAGTGTCAAAAGATATCTTACTGATACTGATGTACTTTTTATTGATAATGATGTCCGTTTATGCTCCTTACTCCAACCATTTCTTCTTTCCTACGTGTGAAACTGCCACACGCTAAGTATTTACTCAGTGAGGCAATAATTCATAGTCAAATACAATTTGACATAAATATCAATGTAAATAAATAATAATGCATATGATCATTGTACCAAGTCATGCTCGTTAACATAAATAAATATGTAACAACATATGTGAATATCAAAGTGATAAGATTAGATATTACCAATTACCGTTGCCATTTCCATCCGTAAGCTTTCAATGCTTACCAATACCTTTTTCATTTCTATCTGCAAGCTTCCAAGCTTATCATTTTGTTTCTTTGATTCATTTCAATTTACCTTGCCCAAGGTATCGAATTAAGAGATTCTATGTACACGAGTCATCCCCCTATACTTATTTGAGTATAGTGTATTATTGCACTCTATCGGGAGTGCTTAGCACCGAAGTGCTTCAGTATACTTACCGGAGTATACCATTAATGAAATTTGCACTTTACTTGAAGTGCTTAGAATAAATTTGCACTTTACTTGAAGTCTTAGAATATTTATATAGTTGTTTATGACTCTATGGATATCCAACTATACCTTCAAATCTCTATATCATACATTGGGCTTTATATCATCAATCTATTTCATCAATGACAACATTTATCAATATATATATCAACATTGGGCAGTTCATACCCGAAATAACATTTTAATTTCATCAATGTAAGTAATCAAATGATCAATGCATTTTATTTCTCAAATCTTGACATATTCATATTATATCAATCATATATTCAATGACATAAATATCAATGTATTATGATATGCATGCAATTACACTCAGATGGATCATTTATTTGTATGCCTCACTAAGTACTCTTTAATCTTTTTCTTCATTACACATCGAATCTCTCTTGATTCGAATTTGAACTTCATAAATCAAATAAATGAAATATTTGTTAGATCCCAATCTAACAATTTCTTAGACATATTGTCCAATATAATCATTCGAATATAAAAATTTTCAAACGTTTTCCTTTCTTCCTTGTATTGTTCAAAAAATCATTATGTTCCTTAGTGACCAATTTGAACTTCCATTAACCCTTTTCAAGCTTACTAATCAACCTTAGATATAAAGTGTATCAATTCTCACTTTTTGGCAGTTTGTAGTACCTCCAAAGAAATATTTTTATAAAATAATCTACAACTTAGAATTTGATTCCGTTTTTCAGAAAAAAACTAGATTCAATAAGCTTTTCAACCATATAAATTAATAGCCTAAATTCAAATTGTATTATTTATGGCGAATTTTAAAGGTCAATTTCCAGTATTGAATTTCGGAACAGCCTGCTATACTGTTTTCTGACCTTTCACCACTTAAAAATTCATATCTTTTTACTCGGAACTCGAAATCAGTTTCCGTTTATTGGACACGAAAATAGACGAACAAATATTTACATCGGTATAAAATTCACCTTCTAACCATTTTTGTAGAATTTATGGTGACTTTTCAAACTTACTGCCAAATCTAGTTTTCCTACACAACTTCCATAAATAACTTCAAACTTTATACTAATTTCTCCTTACTTTGCTACTTGTCAATTTGGTCCCCTTAATTGATTCAAACCACTAATGTATCACTTTCTTCATCAAATAATTATTCAAAAATAATTCCCTCTAATTTTCCTTCTTAATCGAAATAGTCACTAAAATGCAAAGATAAGGATTCAAACTTCTTAACTTTGCAATTTAGTCCTCAAATCATCATTACTACTTGAATTCTATTATTTCAACTAAAATTCAGATTTAATCCTTATCAAAAACCTCCTTGCCAAAATGGTCACTTAATTTTGACAATTTGTCAAAATGGTCACTAATTCAATTCAACATCAATTTAGCATTCTAACTTCATTTTCTTGTCTCTAACATCATTAATAACGTAAATACACTCCAAATTCTAAAAATTCATATTTGGTCCTTCAACTTTTCAATTTGCCGAAATGGTCTCAACATAATTTAACTTAGGGTTTTGTTTCCAAACAACAATTCAAGCTTACTAGATCATTATTTCAACATCACAAGCCCTAAATTAAACTTGAATCCATAAACCCTAATCATCTTCATAAAAATCAAAACATGTAAAACTTAAATCCCAACTCAATATCATGATTTTAACATCATACTAGCTTGATTTCAACTTGAATTCAATCATGGAATAATAAAATCTCAAAAGCCCCAATTTGATCCATAAACCCTAATTTCTTTCTCATATAAATTCTCATGCATGGATTCCATAAATTATTGATATCAAAAGATAGAGCTTGAAGAGTAGAATAACTTTGTAGTTGAAGAGATTACCTGAAAACTGAGTTTCGGGGCTTGAATCGAGCTTGGAAATTTTTTTCTCTTTCTTTACCTAGCCCTCACGTTTTTGGCTGGAAAAGATGAACAAAAACCATTATTTTACACATATATCTATTAAATGAATATTAAATTCATTTAATAGTGAAATTACAATTTTGCCCTTTTTATCCAATGGTTGAGATTGATTTTATCATCAATCAAGGGCCAAGATTTAATCTTCCATTTCCTCTTTCCAAAATTTCCCTTATAAAATTTTTAAATAATTCAAAATTACCATTGAGGCCAAATGACCATTTTGCCCTCCAACTAGTCTTTATTTACTAGTTTGTTTCCAAATTGTCATTCCATTAAAATCTAACTAAATCTAGTTAGAATTCAACCAACCATAATAAAATATTCATAAAATAAAATTTTATGACTTTTCCATAGCTTTTGGATCAGTCTCCAAAATTTCCATTCGATCCAATTTACCGATAAATAATCCTTTACTCAAAAATAAACTGTAGGATTCATCTTGAATCAAACTAAAAATATTTCCAACACTTGAAAATTACTTTTATAACCTTTATCTATCATATGGCAAAATTTCAAAATTTTCCAGTTCGATCCGGATATCCGAATTCCACTTAAACTTTAACTGTGATTTTCCCAATAATTGAAGTATCAGATAGAACCAATAATTCCGCATTCGATTCACACCCTTAGGTGATCTATTTATTTATGAAATAAAAACCCTTAACTTTTAGGGAATTACACCTTTAATCCCCAAACTTTTTCATAGTTTATACTTTAGCCATAAAATTTTCAAAAATTACATTTTGGTCACTACCTTTTTAAACTTCAATTCCCATTCCAATTTTCCTTGGAATTCAACCAAACTTTAAGAATACCTTATTCAATTCACTATCTATCACATGAGACCTTTAAACCTTAGAAATTTCCATTTCAAAACCCATAATTAGAGAAATCCTAACTTTTGCATTTTTGTCATTTTAGTCACAAAGTTAGCTTTTAAGCTATTATCTTAGTACTAAATGATCCTTAATCAACTTAGTAAATTTTGGGGTATCACAATTCTCCCCCTTAAGAAAATTTGTCCTCGAATTTTCAACATATACTTGATTCAAAAGGTGAGGAATCTGTTTTCTCATGTATTCTCCTAATCTTTTTCAAGTCGTTTCCTTGACTTAATGATTTTGTCAAAGAACTTGGACAGGCAAGATTACCTTGTTTCTCAGTTCTTTGACTCCATATACTAGGATCTTTACCGGTTCTTCCTCATACATTAAATCCGGCTAAATCCCTATTTTCATTGGGATAATGACATGCAAGAGATCCAATCAATACTTCTTGAGCATCGATATATTATGAATCTTGTTCTTTTCCAAAGATAAAACTAGCTTATAAGCTACCAGAGCAACTCTTTTCCTAATTTCTTATGGTTCAATAATTCTTGGACTTAACTTTCTTTTCGTCTAACCACAACACCTTCTTTCAAGGTGAAACTTTTAAGGAATATTTTATCCTTAACTTTGTATCAAATATCTTTTCTTTCAGATTCATAGATAGTTTCCATTATTTAAGATATAGATTCTTCCTTGATAATACAAATATCTATTAAACTTAACTTCAAAGTCTTCAGTTTCACCCTTTTTCTACTTGTTTGAACCTTGACAAATATTTCTCACCTTTTTTCTAAATATTTTTTTATTCGGTCCAATGAAATAGACTTTATTATTATTATTATTATTAACATGGCAATCAAAGTACTGTCTTCTTTTAACCCCAATCTCGTATCCATAGCTCTTAAAGCAGCAAAAGTCTTTCGACTGAGGGCGTCAGTTACCACATTATCTTTTCATGGATGATAGTCAATGACCACATCATAATCTTTAAGAAGCTCAATCCAACTTCTTTACTTCAGGTTTAACTTCTTTTTAATCAACATATACTTTAAACTTTTATAATCTACTTAAATATAGCATCGTTCACTATATAAATCATGATGCTATATCTTTTAAAGCAAATACAACCATTGCCAGCTCCAAATCCTAAGTAAGATAATTCCTCTTATATATCTTAAGTTGTCTCAAGCATAGACCATTACTTTCCTTCTTTCATAAGTACGCATCCCAAACCGTTATGAGAAGCATCGTTATAAACCACATTCAAGTAAAGTGCAAATTTATTCTAAGCACTTCAAGTAAACTGCAAATTTCATTAATGGTATACTCCGGTAAGTATACTAAAGCACTTCAGTGCTAAGCACTCCCGGTATAGTGCAACAATACACTTTACTCAAGTAAGTATAGGGGGATGACTCGTGTACATAGAATCTCTTAATTCGATACCTTGGGCAAGGTAAATTGAAATGAATCAAAGAAACAGAATGATAAGCTTGAAAGCTTGCAGATAGAAATGAAAAAGGTATTGGTAAGCATTGAAAGCTTACAGATGGAAATGGCAATAGTAATTGGTAAGATTTAATCTTATCACTTTGATATTCACATATGTTGTTACATATTTACTTATGTTAACGAGCATGACATAGTACAATGATTATATGCATTGATATTTGTGTCAAATTGCATTTGACTATGAATTATTGTCTCACTAAGTAAATACTTAGCGTGTGACTGTTTCACACGTAGGAAAGAAGAAATGGTTGGAGTAAGGAGCATAAACGGACATCATTAATCAATAACAGGTACATCAGTATCAGTAAGATATCTTTTGACACTGTTTGATATGTACTAGTTGGCATATATATTAAAATGATATGTCTGCTCTGATAAAATTTGTATTTTAATTGGAATCTGAATGAATTTTAAATCAGACAGTTTTTAGGCAGTTTCATTAATTATATAAAGTCGAATTAAATTGATAAGTTGCTGCTTGAAATTAAACCTAAATTGAAGACGAAAATATAAATTTTAAACTTTACGCAATTAATTAGATTTGTAAATAAAGACTAAATTATAATATTTTTTTAAAGAAACAAATTTTACCAAATTATAAATATAGACGGTTTTACAAATATTTTGTAAAATCTCCGCCTAGTATTCAATAATGGATACGGAAAATGGTGCTACATTTATTGGTATCAGAGCTACAGGTTTAGCCGGTTCTCGGCCTAAATGGAAGTGATTTTATGTTAAAAAAAGTATACATGCCACTAGGATATCAAATTACTGATATGATGTTTTTATGATTTGATTAATGTCGCTCCTTACTAATGTAAATTGGGAGGAATTATAAGAAATATTTGAGTCAAGAAAGTGTGATGAACTGATAAATTGAAAGCATTGGAAGGAATCAAGAGTAGTAATAATAAGATTAATGATAACCCTTCAGATAAATTGGAACAAGAAAGAGGCACTAGTACAATAAGGAGTGTCTGTGCCGGATTAAGGAACTGAAAAGTTCGGGAACACCTAAATTGAAAGGAGAGGCAGATGAAGGTCCAATGATTGTTGATTTATAACTGAATAACCTAAGGATAACATTGGACGGATTCCACTTTTTGGATATCAAGAAATTGGATGGAGTTGTATTGCTACTCCAATGTTAAGTTAAAGCTGGGGAAACATTTGAAAATGCTACGCGACTAGGATTGCACACATTAGTCCTAGTTAATAACATCAGGACTGATAAAGATCTGGATGACCCAAAAATCATAATAGATACATTTTACCTTTTTGATAAACTTGTATAGATTTTAATGGACCTTGACTCTATACACTTGTATATAGTATTAAGATGAATAAGGAAAAAGATATCCTCTTAGAAACCATTTTAAGTAATATAGTGATGACAAATTTGTTGGGCCCTAATGTAAGGGCGAGCTGAACATGTGGAATTCTTCGATAAAAATATAAGAAATAGAGTTCCGGATAAACTTAATGGAATTATCATTCAAGGAGTTTAAGATAATTTTGGGTATCATAAATAACAAATTTTTACAAAATTATAAATAAAGATGGTTTTACAAATGTTTTGTGACATTTCTGTCTCGTATTCAATGATGGATACGGGAAAATGGGTGTTACATTTATTGGTATTAGAGCTACAGGTTTACCCGGTTCTCAGCCTAAATGGAAGTGGTTTTATGTTAAAAAGAGTATACATGCCACTAGGATATCAACATTACTGATATGATGTTTTTATGATTTGATTAATGTCGCTCCTTACTAATGTAAATTGAGAGGAATTATAAGAAATATTTGAGTCAAGAATGTGTGATGAATTGATAAATTGAAAGCTTTTGAAGGAATCAAGAGTAGTAATAATAAGATTAATGATAACCCTTCAGATAAATTGGAACAAGAAATGGGCACTGGTACAATAAGGAGTGTTTGTGCGGGATTAAGAAACTGAAAAGTTCAGGAACACCTAAATTGAAAGGAGAGTCAAAAAAGGTCTAGTGATTGTTGATTTATAACTAAATAACCCAAGGATTACACTGGATGGATTTCACTATTTGCATATCGAGAAATTGGATGGAGTTGTATTGCTACTCTGATGTTAAGTTAAAGTTGGGGAAACATTTGAAATTACTACACAACTAGGATTGCACACATTAGTCTGAGTTAATAACATTAGGACTGATAAAGATCTGGATGACCCAAAAATCATAATAGGTACATTTTACCTTTTTGATAAACCTGTATTGATTTTAATGGACCTTGACTCTATACACTTGTATATAGTATTAAGTCTAATGAGGAAAAAGATATCCTCTTTGAAATCGTTTTAAGTAATATAATGATGACAAATTTGTTAGGCCGTAATGTAAGGGCGAGCTGAACATGTGGAATTGTTCGATAAAATATAAGAAATAGAGTTCTTGATAATCTTAATTGAATTATCTTTAGAGGAGTTTAAGATAATTTTGGGGTATCACAATTAACAATTTTTTACCGAATTATAAATATAGATGGTTTTACAAATGTTTTGTGACATCTTTATTTCATATTCAATGATGGATACTGGAAAAGGGGTGTTATATTTATTGGTATCAGAGCTACAGGTTTAGCCGGTTCTCGGCCTAAATGGAAGTGGTTTTATGTTAAAAAGAGTATACATGCCAATAGGATATCAATATTACTGATCTGATATTTTTATGATTTGATTAATGTCGCTCCTTTCTAATGTAAATTGGGAGGAATTACATAAAATATTTGAGCCAAGAAAGTATGATGAACTGATAAATTGGAAGCTTTGGAAGGAATCAAGAGTTGTAATAATAAGATTAATGATAACCCTTTAGATAAATTGGAACAAGAAAGGGGCACTGGTACAATAAGGATTGTTTGTGCCGGATTAAGGAACTGAAAAGTTCAGGAACAATTAAATTGAAAGTAGAGGTAGATGAAGGTCCAGTGATTGTTGATTTATAAATAAATAACCTAAGAATTACACTGGACGAATTTCACTATTTGGATATCGAGAAATTGGATGGAGTTGTATTGCTACTCTAATGTTAAGTTAAAGCTGGGGAAACATTTGAAATTTCTATGCAACTAGGATTGCAAACATTATTCCGAGTTAATAACATCAGGACTGATAATGATCTGGATGACCCAAAAATCATAATAGGTACATTTTACCTTTTTGATAAACCTGTATTAATTTTAATGGACCTTGACTCTATACACTTGTATATAGTATTAAGTCGAATGAAGAAAAAGATATCCTCTTAGAAACCATTTTAAGTAATATAGTGATGACAAATTTGTTGGACCGTAATGTAAGGGTGAGCTGAACATTTGGAATTGTTCGATAAAAATATAAGAAATAGAGTTCTTGATAAACTTAATGGAATTATCTTTCGAGGAGTTTAAGATAATTTTGGGTATCACAATTAACAAATTTTTACCAAATTATAAATATAGATGGTTTTACAAATGTTTTGTGACATCTCTATCTCGTATTCAATGATAGATATGGGAAAAAGGGTGTTACATTTATTGGTATCAGAGCTACATGTTTAGCTGGTTCTCAACCTAAATGGAAGTGATTTTATGTTAAAAAGAGTATACATGGCACTAGAATATCAATATTATTGATATGATGTTTTTATGATTTGATTAATGTCGCTCCTTACTAATGTAAATTGGGAGGAATTATAAGAAATATTTGAGCCAAAAAAGTGTGATGAACTGGTAAATTGGGAGCTTTGGAAGGAATCAAGAGTAATAATAATAAGATTAATGATAACCATTCAGATAAATTGGAACAAGAAAAGGGCACTGGTACAATAAAGGGTGTTTGTGCGGATTAAGGAACTAAAAAGTTCGAGAACACCTAAATTGAAAGAAGAGGCAGATGAAGGTCCAATGATTGTTGATTTATAACTGAATAACCTAAGGTTTATACTAGACAAATTCCACTATTTGGATATCGAGAAATTGGATGGAGTTGTATTGCTACTCCAATGTTAAGTTAAAGTTGGGGAAACATTTGAAATTGCTACGCAACTAGGATTGCACACATTAGTCTGAGTTAATAACATCAAGATTGATAAAGACCTGGATAACCCAAAAATCATAATAGGTACATTTTACCTTTTTGATAAACCTGCATTGGTTTTAATGGACCTTGACTCTATACCCTTGTATATAGTATTAAGTCGAATGTGGAAAAAGATATCCTCTTAGAAACCGTTTTAAGTAATATAGTGATGACAAATTAGTTGGGCCGTAATGTAAGGGCGAGGTGAACATATGGAATTGTTCGATAAAAATATAAGAAATAGAGTTTCGATAACATTAATGGAATTATCTTTCGAGGAGTTTAAGATAATTTTGGGGTATCACATAGTCGCATTGCGTTCATAGCGATTGCAGATATAATAGATGTTATTGCGTTCACTGTGACGAGTATCGTAGTTGTGAATTTTTTTAGTAACATATTGTATTATAGACGTAATGATTGCGGATATCGCAGTTTCGGACGATGTCACAACCATTCTATAACGACCGTTGTTGCGGTTGTGAACCGTTGTCCATAATAACATGTATTGAAAATTATTGGGTTCCTAATAACAATTATTGAAAAATTGGATCCTTAACAACAAGTATTGAAAAATTTGTCCCTTAATAACAAATATTAGAAAAAAATTGACCTTTAATAACAAATACTAGAAAAAAATTGATTTTTAAGAGTAGGCCTCTAATAACAAATATTTAAAAAAATGGGTCACTTAATAACAAGTATTAGAAAAAATTGAATTTTAAGAGTATGCCCATGGTAAAAAATATTAGAAAAAAATTTGGGTCCTTAATAACAAATATTATAATAAATAAACAAAATTTAAAAGTAGGCCCCTAATAATAAACATTAAGAAAAAAATTGGGCCTCTAATATCAGTAATAAGTATTGAAAAAATAGACTACATAATTAATAAAAAACATTTTTTAAAAGATATTTAGCGGGGACTTTTACTTCGGTTTTCTTAGGAATCCATAATTGCTTTCTTTTACGGCGTATAATAGCATAAAACTGGTTAATTTTACGTTTAATTTAACATCCATTATTAAATTTTGTGCCCTCAAAATTAGGGCTGTTTATCTTTTAATGGTTGGTGAGCCTTGGGCCGTCACCCTTATTGCCCAGGCCCAGAGACAGCTCTAGCTTCAATGATTTAACTACTACTTTAGCAACAAAATTTTTTACAAGGCAAGTCAATGTTCATGGTGATTAATCTCATTCTTCTTATAAATTTAACACATATGTTCATTTCTAAAACTGGAGAAAATGCCGACGAGAAGACGATTAACAATTACAATAAGTGTAGGGTTTGGTTTAAAGAAGATAAGAGATTATTTTTGGTGAAAGAGAGGATGATAGAGTTTTTAACCGTTTTAATAGGTTGAAAAATGAACTTTCAAAAGTTCATAGGGACAAATTAGAAATTAACCTTTTTGTTAACGTATCACGTCCTCAAACTAATGAGAGTTAATAACTTAGTGAAACTGACAACGTAAGTGATCAAAACGTAAATTTTCAAAATTGATGACCAAAATTAAACAGACTGAAAACATAAGTGACTGTTACTGTTCTTTCACTTTTTCTAAATAGGTGAAAAAAATGAAGTTTCAAAAAGTTTAGGAGAAAAATTAGAAATTAACCTTTTTGTTAACATGTACGATATCAATCTAACGGGAGTTAACAACTTAGTGACTAAAATGTAATGACCGATAACGTAAGTAACCAAAATATAATATTTTTTAAATTTATGACCAAAATTAAAGAGACCGAAAACATAAATAACTACTAGTGTTGTTTACCTTTATGAATAAGGGAAAAATGAACTTTCAAAAGTTTATTTCAGGTGTCAAATTAAAAATTAACCATTTTATTAATATGACATACCAAGAATTTAATGGAAATTAACAGCTGAATGACCAAAGCATAATAAATTGATAGTGTAAGTGGTCAAATATAATTGTTTTCAAAACCGACCACCATAATAAAACCGACCAAAAACATAGGGATATTGGTGTAGTTTACCCCAAACCCAAATCAATCCCAATTCACACAAATCAAAAGGGGGAAGAAAAACCGAATCTAAAAACGCCTATTCGCGAGAGAGTGATTCATTAATATATATTTCATTTCTATCTAAAAAAATCTCTCTTATTTTCTCATAGAAATAAACCTTTCAATTTACCTACCCGTTAATCCTAAGATGGCTGTCAAGTCTCAAATAATTACAGGATTTACCATTCCTTTGAAACCCACTGCTTCTTCTTCAAGCTCTGGGAATAGTAGCAGCCTCTTTTTAGTTAAGAAACCACTCACTTCTCCCTTCTTCAATGGCGGACGTTCTCTTCTTTGGCTTTTTCTTTCTTTCAGTTTTAATGGGTATTTGCTCTTTTTCCCTTTAATATGGTTAATGAAGTGTTTTCTTTTTTCCTCTTTTATTTGCCTTTGGAGTAAGCCTAACATTAGAATTTGGAACTAAATATTGTTTATTTTGATGGTATATATCCAATTTATGCTCCCCGCTCCCCAACTGATTTTTGATTGTTACTGTAAATCTAGAGCAATTGTATATTTGCCTGATTAGTGAAAAAAGGGTTTCCAATGAATGTTATTTGATAAGTATATTTATTAGGCTGATAACTTAAATGGAATACAAAAAATACTTTTCAAGCTGAACTGGTTGTATTGATGATCACATTTATATATTCCGTGAGCAAAGTTAAAGCTTAATTATTTGGTGAATCAAATGCATTCTTGAAGATGTTTAAAGCATAAATGGTTTACTGAATAACAGCAGTTGAATGATTTACGTTTCAAAAAGATAAATCAATTCTATAAAATAAAATATTATTGATGAATTGGTTCAGTTCTCCTGTATTAACTGTGCTTGGCTTGGGTGATGAAATTTTGAATTGCTAATCATGTGAGCCACCATCTTTTCAGCCTATTTTCCTCCTCCCATTTTTCTATTGATTTGACTATTTTATTCACATTATAGTTGATGATAGGGAGTGTAAAGTAAGATTGAAACTCTAATGAAAAACAACTTTTTCTCATCCTAGTACATGGCAATACTAAATTCAAAGGAAAGGACCATCTAACATCATCTAAAAAGGCTAAATCCTAACATTTATAATAGGTTTGACCTATCCTTTAGTATATATATTTTTGTTTTTGTAAAACAGTGGCTGCCCTGAAAGCTACAAGCATAAGGACCCTTCCTGGAAGATCTCATTGTCATAGAAAAGGTGGAGGCGCTCTTGGTACACGCATGAACCTTTTTGATCGGTTTGCTAGAGTTGTTAAGGTCAGAGTTTAGGAACTGTTTATATATAAATTCATGTAATGATGCCATGGCTTCTAACTCCAACTTTTGGGGTGTTATATCAACAACTCGACTTAATTATCTGATAATGACAGTCATATGCAAATTCAATCTTAAGTTCCTTTGAAGACCCTGAGAAAATTTTAGATCAAGCTGTGCTTGAAATGAATGATGACTTGGTGAAGATGAGACAGGCTACTGCACAAGTAAGCCCCATATTTTTTTATTCTTTGCATTTCATTTTAAAGTTTTCTTTTGGTTCCTTTCTTTTTGTTGCAGTTTCAGTGTAATTTTCTTCCCACTTTACATGCGTTCTTTTTTTCTTTTTTCAAGGTATTAGCATCTCAAAAGCGGTTGGAAAACAAATACAATGCTGCACAGCAGGCTTCTGAAGAGTGGTAATTGATTAAGGGGTTTTTTTCTTTAGTCTGTGAAGTTTGTGGGTATTTAAATGTCCCCATTAAGTTTTGATTTCATATAGGTACCGTAAAGTACAGTTGGCACTGCAGAAAGGAGAAGAGGATCTTGCACGTGAAGCCCTCAAGAGGCGTAAATCTTTTGCTGTAAGATGTCTTCATGCTAGAAATAGAGTTTCTCTCAGCACTCATATAAAGTCATTCCATATGTACAATTTCTTACTAGAAATTTGTAAAAAGAACATTAGTCAAGTTTTCATCCGAATATTTGATTTCATAAGATGATAGGACACTTAAAATTGAAATACAAGCAGTAAAATTCCCATAGTCAAATCTTTCCCTGAACTATTTTGTGTCTTTTTAATGGGTTGAGGAAATCAGAATTAAATTAACAAACTTATCATAGTTTAGCCATTGATCGGGGTGATTATATTTTTAGATTTTACTAATTAAACATGAGGAGAAAGTTTGGTTTGGGTTGGCAACAAAGAAAATCTGATTAGATTTGTTGGACTTGGGCTTTTATGGTTCTTGTACTTTTGCTCATGAAAAAGTAGAGGAAGACTACAAAAAGAAGGTGAATTTATATGGAGGTAGAAAAGGAATAAAGAAGAGCAAAGACAAGTTGACTGGTGAAAAAAATCTAAGTGAAGAAATAAAGGCTTTTGGGGCATTTTCAATTTCTTTGGCATATTCTTATGGTTCAAATTCTAATCTTCAATTTGCAGGATATTTAGGATTAAAGTTGGTATTTTGAATTTTAAGATCCAAGTTGTAGATATTGTCAGAATCAATCATATAATAATGTCTTATTTGTTTAGTAGTCTTTCTTGATAAGAAACATAAGTCTTTGTAATCTCCTATGAAGCACGGGTACTTTAGTCTAAGCCGTACTACATACCGGATACGTCCCTGTACCTGAGACATATTGGGTACGGCTTGGGTACCTGTAAGTATTTCCTCTCCCTATTTTTCTTCTTCTTCTTCTTCTTCTTCTTCTTCTTCTTCTATTCTCCCATTCTTTTTCGGTATTTTTCTTCTTTCTTTTCGACTTTCTCTTGCTCTCATGATTCAACTATAAGTATATAAGTATGTGTGATGCCATATGCACATGATTTTTTATGACTTCTTATTTTTACATATTTTTAGAATTTAAAATTAATTTTAATATTTGTCGTACTTTTGCCATACTCGTACTCTGTAATTTTGAAAATTGTCGTTTCCCGTACCCGTTTCCGCGCCCGTACCCGTATCCGTGCAACATAGATAATCTCTATCTCTAGATAAGATTTTTAGTAGAAAAGTCCTATTAGAAGTTAGCTACTCAGCCTATTTAAACTATTTAATCTCCCAATTCTATAATCAGGTTTCATTCATTCTTATGTTAACCGTTCTTCTCTCCTTCTCCTTCAATTTATTCTCCTAGATTACAACAGGTATAAATATTATGTTATTTCAATTGCTGTTAGGTTTGCATTGGGATTATTACAAGCTTGAGATTTGATGTTTTGGCGTGGAATTTGGTTCCTCTATGTCTCCTATCTATTTCCTCATGTTTCCCAACCTAGGCTTGTTCTAACAACAAAAAATTACAATAAGACCAGTGGGCAAAATGATCTGATTTATTGGCTCAAAGACTAAGCCTGTGTAACTGATTCATGTAATTTTCTACGGATTGAAAGTGCCTCTTTTTTCTCTGGTTTTAGAACCTGTTACAATTCGTAGTTCCTAAAGTGGACAGTCTCTTTCTGATTGAATAATTGATGAATTGTCATTTTTCTATCTTGTTGCAGGATAATGCTAATTCATTGAAAGCTCAGCTTGATCAACAGAAAAGTGTTGTTGATAATCTGGTCTCTAACACACGAGTAGGTTTCTGTTTAACTTTTTTCCCCAAAATTTGTTTTGATTTAACTTAACTACTAGTTTGCTTGAAATATTATCTACTTAGATAATTTGGTTGGGATTTTTACCATGTCATACTTATTTGTAAAAAGCGTGCCTAGGCGCGAGGCGCTGCGAAGCGTCGGAAAAATCGCCTCCAATGGCCGAGGTGTGGCGAGGTACAGGAAGCGCGCACCTCGGGGGATTTTCTCCTGAGGCGTGAGTTGAGCGCTTTTGTGCGCGACTCAAAACACTTCACGGAGAAAGATGGGTTAACCGGCGATAAGCCTTCACATCGCCTCCGTCTCTTCCACCACCTCCACCTAAGAAAGAAACGGCGGCATAAAAAGGAAGAAAGAAACCAAAACGGCATAAGAAAGAAAGAAGCCATGCTGCTAAATAGAAAAAAAAAAAAACCCTAGTTACAAACAAAATGAAAAACCTAGTTTGATTAATATATGTATTGGGCCTATACAAACACCTATTTACCCTAATTTATTTATATATAAACTGGGCTTGCCTATTACATACACTTATAATTCATCAACCCAAACTTCATTTTATTTATATATAATTAGACATGTTTCAATTAGGTTATATATGTATTATTTATTTATTGTTATATTATTATTATTGTATTTATTAGTATAATTATCATATTTTTATCTTTTAGCATCTATAATATAATTATCATATTTTTAAGTACAAAATACTATAGGGTTGATTTATAAATTTTTAAAATAAAAAGGCGCCTCACCTACGAAAGGCGAGTGCCTTCGCCTAGCGCCTCGGCTCTAGGGACTTTTTGCGCTTCGGAGCGCCTGGCTCCTCTTAAAACCAAGATGTCATATTTAGGTTTTAATTCACTTTATTTCATGTTTGGCATGAATTGAAATATATGATTATTATGCTTTGGATGAGACACGAACATCTAAAGGCTAAGATCTGTTTTGAATAAAGAGGGCTATGAAAGAGGAAAGAATGTTGTACTAGTACTTTGTTGATCTTGGTGTTCTGAATTATTGGTTAATGAAGAACCTGGTTAGGAGATGGAACTGGACTTCTTGCTATAAATGATCCATTAGTTAGAGGTAATAAATCATTCTGAAAAGATATGGAACAGTTTTAGCTGCCTTCTTAAGTGGCTGAATTATTAGCGATGCTTCTTCACAGCGTTGAGAACTTGCAGAATGTCAACTAGCTTGAAAATTATCCTCTCTATCTTGCTTCACATGCCTTTTAGCATACTTTGTAGGTCATTTTCTTTAATAATTTTGCCTTATAATTGACTGACAATTTTGATGAAAATAAAATTGAAGAAACATATTCAATAAATAAATAATACATATAATAAGAGAATTATCTGCATAATTATTTTTACCTTGTTATTAGCTGCACATTGATGGATTTGTTGTAATTTTCCTAAATTCCATGTTGTACAGCTTTTGGAGAGCAAGATACAAGAGGCAAAGTCGAAGAAAGACACTTTGAAAGCACGTGCACAGTCTGCAAGGTGATATCCAATATTCCCATTGCTACCCGTTTCAGTGTGTTTTTTAAATCAAACTTTCCGGTCATGCTCACTTTGATATTGTTTCAGAACTGCAACTAAAGTCAATGAGATGGTGGGAGATGTCAACACTGGCAGTGCTTTAGCAGCTTTTGAGAAGATGGAAGAGAAAGGTTAGTTAATCTTAGGTTACAAGCTTGTTGTAAGTGACAATTGCATTAATTTATGCTTCAGGGTTAGCAAGATCACAATTTTGACTTGACAGAAAGTTCACAAATTAACTTTCCTGAACATTTCTTAAACATAAAAATCTTATCCAATCAAGTTATCGGGTGATTTCTTCTTGTACACCGTCACTATATCTGCAGTCAAGATTAGGAAGCTGAGGTGTGAAAAAGCTTTCAAAGTTCAAAAAAAAAAAATCTATATGCTGAGGGATGCGAGGAGTTCTGAAGTTCGGTTGTGTCCTTATTGGCCTACAAGTGATGCTGCTTAATCAACTATCATTCTCTAAACTAAAAATTTCGTAAAAGTCATGTTATTAGTAATCATATATTATTTATAACTACAATCTATGTAACACAGAATTGGGTGTGTATCTGACACGGGTATGTTGATTTTTTTTTTCAATTTCGTAAAAGTTGTGCTATTAGTGACCATATATTATCTACAACTACAATCTATGTTACTCAGAATTGGGTGTGTATCTGACATGGGTATATTATTTTTTTTTCAATTATTTTCATATATATAGGTCCTTGGAGGATGATCTTCCCATTTTCATGTATGTGTTACGGGTACTTAAAAAAGAACTGAATGTTCAAAATACATCCTCTGATACCATCCTTATCATGCACCTGATGATTGGAAATCCCTCCTTGCTGAATGCATTTCTTGATCACTACGTATTGACCATGTCTTTTTTTTTTCTTTTTCTTCGGACAGTTATGGCAATGGAGTCTGAAGCAGAATCTCTTGGGCAGTTAACAACTGATGATCTTGAAGGAAAGGTAGTGAATGCTCTATCTTTATTATAATTCTTTAAATCTGATAACTTTCTATAGCCAAATTTCTCTTGTTGGTATGCGATATTAGTCATCATTGATGGTGGTGGCCATCATAGACCCGATAACAACGTAATGGCCTGATGATGGTGTAACTAGGAAACATCAATTAGCTGTAGGTATATGCTTGAATCTTTTTGAAATCGGGACATACTATTCATATGTTTCTGTTGAGTTAATCCTAGGATAGGATATACAGAATAGGTTTTCCTGTAAGGTCCCTGAACCGAAAATACATGGACAGCCATTTGATATGGCGGTAGCTATTTTTTTGTGGTTGTGGTATGAAAAAGGTCATATTATTCGGGATAAAAAATATTATTATTGTAATTTGAAGATAAAATCATTAGAATTTTATTCTTTTATTAGGTGGAAATATTGGCTTTCAAATTCTGGATTTTCTTTTAACCTGAAAATTTGTATTAAGAATGCAAAGCTGCAATGTACTTCTGCACATATGTGGGAGCCTTTCACTATGATAATAAGATTTATTTTTCGATCCCATTTCTTATATCTGCAGTTCGCATTACTTGAGAGCACTTCGGTTGATGATGATCTTTGCAAAAATGAAAAGGGAACTCTCTGGTAGCTCACAGGTATGTCTCATACTTGTTTTAGGAAAAACAGGATTCTGTATGATTGTCTTAGTCTCTCTCATATACATAACTTCCCCTGCATAGAGTAATATTCTAAAGATTAAACTACTGGATATTGGGTGAAGAACTGAATTCAGAACTAACTGACCAATCATAAAAAAATTCGGAATTAACTGAACATTCAGAATCCTTTTGTGCATATCGTTTTTCCTTTCCCTGGTCTGTTTTGGCAACTACAGAGTGATAGCGGTTTGAGAAGGAAAAGAAATTCCCAACAGTTGGTCAAAACTCAAACGTCAAAGTTTTTATTTTTATTTTTCTTTTTGCCTCTTCTTTTGACCAACAGAAAGGAGAGCTTCCACCTGGAAGAACTGGTTCTGCTAGCACAAACAAGGCATTTCCGTATCGTGATGCCGAGATTGAGATGGAGCTCAATGAACTTAGGAAAAAGGCAAAGGACTTTTAAAGCTCCTGATGTGGATACCGAAATGATGGTATTTTTATCTCATTAACAAACCTTCCGACAATTTACCCTATCAAGCTAGATTCCAAACAGATGATATGTATAGCTGCAGTCCAGACCAAACTCAACCAACTGTAGCAAATTTTGGATGGTTATGTACATACTTTTATGTATTTACATTAAATGACCATTGTCATGTTGCACTTGTAACCTAATGTGGGCCAGCGGCAATGTCCCATGTTTTTGGACTATGCATTCAATAGCTTGCTAATGTACTAATACTCTTTCTGTCAACTTAGCCTTTTTTAATCTGTTTCACACACCTTGCGGGAAATAGACATGTATATATGCGAGTATCTAATTGATAGCTTGTCGAGGTTGCGGATGTTGGATTTGAGTTTTAAACTTGTTTACAGTTTTAAATTAGACTTAAATCTGGCAGTTGTTTTAGGTCTATCAATCAAAATACAGAATTTCGTTTAATATGGAAGTCCTAAAATCTCAATTTTGCTCGTCGTGAGACACCGTTCAACAGCTTAAAATATTGGTTATTTTAAACGTATGAAGATTATATAAATATGGTTTGAAATTTTCTTCTTCAATTGACTTGGAACTGTTCTATTGGGAGCCGACACTGTACAAATTGCTTACCAGGAAAAAAAGAAGGAAACGTGTCAACTTTTAGCAGAGGGAGGCTATAAAATTCAAGGCATATGATATAAATTGCGGTCATTCAAGGAAAAATGAAGTTCCATCACAGTAGTTTCGTTGTAATAAAATTCAAAACATTGGACTCAATTATTAGTAACTGTAATTCTGTCTGACCAAAAAAATGTAATACTAAAACAAAACGTTGTAATTAAGATTCGGATATTAATTCTTAAAGATACTTGTATGAATTAATTTATAACGGAGTTTCTATTAACTCATAATTGTTGACTAATCGGATTTACGTTTGGTATCTTAAACACGACAAAAACCAACTTTCTACCTTGTGGAAAAGGGAACCACATGCATGCAGTATGAATTCAAGTGTTCAAACAACTCGTGCTTCTGACACATTCAAAATCCTAAACCTTTCACAATATCCTCCTTCAAACCCCATTTTCACATTGTTTTAATTTTTTTTTCTTCCTTCCATTTTGTATGCCTGCTGCATGCATGACTGGTTCAAGCACCCTTTTGATCATTTTTTTTCATTTTGGTGGCCATTTCGAGTAAAGTTCGAGTTGAGGCGACGAGAGTTTTAGGTGAAGATTTTGCTAAAGCAAATCACTTGGAGGCATACTCGTCGGCGTACGAGAAGGCCAAGTTCACCATGTCGTGTTGGCTCAAGCGCTTAGCTTCTGGACCCAGTCCTAGAGGACCTGGTCACTAGAATGATTCAAGTCTGGAAATCCAGTTATGGATCAATATTCAGACTAGAAGAAAGTTATACATTGTGTTATTATTATTATTTTATTGTTTTTTTTTTTTTGTTTCTTCTTTAATCATAGGTATGTTCAAGTTATATAGTGCAGCTTCAGCATATTGCATATAGAACTCTATGTGCAAATGTAAATCTACAAATAATTTTTCTCTTCTCATGAGCAAAGTTACCATTTGGAATAAAGAAAAGAATGTTATAATTCAATTTCAACCTGAATAAAAGGACTAGATTTAAATCTTTGGACCCATAACTAAAAATTCTTTGATTTTATAAGTTTTTTTTGAGAAGTTTGATTTTTATAAGTTGTGTGACCAGTCTTTTTTTATTTTGATAAGAAATGATATATAGTAAAACTTTCTAAACTTTTAAATTAGAATCACATCCAAATTTCTCTGAACTTAGAGCATGTTTGATAATCTATTGAAATTTTTTAATTTGTTGAAAATTAATCATTTTCAGTGATTTAATATTTTTAGTATGTTTGATAATTTAAAATTAAAAATACTTGTTAAAAAATTTTCAATGAAAATGTGAGATAGATAAGAACTTACTTAATTATACACCGTACTTAATTTTTAAAAATATCAAATAGTTTTATAATTTAAATTCAAGATTTAATTTTTTAGTTTATCAAACAAGGTTATATAAATTTTTGTTTTGGGTTACGAATATAAGTTATATAACATTGTCGTCCCACCATTTGAGGTGAATATATATATATATATATATATATATATATATATATAAATTCATTTAGCCTTGTGAGGTCTCCACACGGGTGATGTTACCTTTTCTTACTATTGGGATAATTGCTAGGATATTGTTGTTGAGTTTTCTATTTCAAAATTAATTAAAGAAAATAAGGCAATTGAAATTTTATTTAGCGATCTACGATATTATCTACAATACAAAGGAAACTCGTCGCTTTAGCCAGACGAGTTTCATTGAAAATAAAAAAAATCAAAGAAAATCGTCTGGAACGCAGGACGAGTTCAACATGCACTATGACATTTTCCGTAAATCCCTAAATAAAAATCACCTGCCCTATTTCTCTTATTCTTTTTTCCAGATGCATTATTCTTGTAACGACCCAATTTTCGAATTATTGAATTGGGTCTCGGACCCGAATTATGGGCCTTTATTTTGGAAGTTTGAGTTAAGAATTTTAACTTGGGCCTTTAATGGAAAAAATGGAAGAGGATGTGTGTTATTGTTTTATTTATTCAAAAAGATGGGGAGAATGATTTTTGGGGTAATAATGAGGCTGGTAGGTGGGGGGTTTTGAAAAGAAAGGAGGATATTTTAGAGAGAGAGAGAGAGGAAGAAGAGAAAAGTGAGAAAGTGTAGGGGGAGTTTTAAAATCCGATCCATCGTCGTCCAAGCCACCGTTAGCGACACCGTCAGTATCTTTGGAAAGATCTTACCAAGACGAGTCTGCCGATGGTCGCCAAGTCACCGTTGCCGCTGTCGTTTACCGGGGTAAGGGGAAACAAGGTTTGGGTTGCTTGAGATAAGGTAGTTTCGATGGCCAAATTGCGAAACAGAGGTCACTAATGCTTTCACCAGCGCTGGGATAGCGGGATTGAAGCTATTTGCCTTTTTCTGACCACTAGAGGACCTCCGACGTGCCACCATTGCTGCCCCTGCGAGTGGGTGTGCGTCTGCCCAGACGGGTGCACGATGCTTTATTGCACTACGCCACATCAGAACCCGCTCTGTCGGGTGCACGTGAGCTTGCTCGCACCAAATAACGTCTCGCGAGTGCACCGACTTACCATGCACCGTTTCGTACAAGATCATCTAGGATGTTGATCGGCCATTGACTGGCGTTGATCGACCATTGACAGACCGTTAACTTTTTTAGGGACCCTGCCCGAGGGTTTCTTTACGCTTTGAGTCCATTGGCGCAGTCTGTTTCACCGAATTCAAACTCGGTAAGTTATTTTTATGCGTTTGGCCTTGTGTTTTAAATAGGGGATGTAGAAATTAATGTAATTTCATATTTTTTATATGAGGATTATTTAGGACCGGATATCGGACTAAGTGGAGTAATCATGAAGCTTATATGAGGATTTATTGCTAGTGCTTGAGGTTAGTACACCTCAAACTCCGAAATACTTCATGAGCATCATAAGTGTAATTGTAACACCCTCGACCCAAATGTCACATTTGGGCATCAAGCCCAACCCAAAATCATTAAAATTTCTCAAACTGGGTTTAGCCCAACAAGGTATTTCTCAAAAACATTTAAAGCCAATAGTTAAAAATATAGTTAAATAATCAAAACGGTACAAATGAGCTCCAATTTAAATTTTAAGCATTTGAACATTCGATTTGATTAATACAATTTCAAAAATAAGGATTACAGACTCTAACACGTAAGGTCCTATGAATACACAGCCCACTAAACACAAGTATCATACTCTGGAGATCACCACATGCTAGAATCTCGTACCGATAATGCTCATCGATCCTGCGATCCAACGATTAACCTACACAGGGAAACAACGATTTCGAGCGCTGAGCTTACAAATCTCATTGGTACACATCTACTCTAATGTACTTCATGTTAATCATAAACATAAGTGTAACCCTCTTGACCCGGTCTACTCGCAAGGCCGAACCAAGCGAGCTACATTAGGGTTTGCCAAGACAAACTCGAAAGATTTATATTGAAAATGGTCTATTTTTTATTTTATCTTGTCTAAATGCATATTTAGGTCCTAGGGTGTTCATGCTTGTCATGGTGAAAACTACAACACAATCAGACGTCAAATTGACATCCAATTGTACAAATTCGTAATTCAAGGACTTAAACGTAATTTTTGATAATTAATAGGACTTTCATGAATTAAGAGTTACCACTCCTTAATTAGTCATATTTCATACCATCAGGTTAAATCTCAACTCATAATAACCATCCAAACTCATTTAATTGCATAATTATGAAACATGAACTAAATTGTAAAGAATACAAACTTCAGAAGACATCTTAACTAAAATAACGACTAGCGTACCGGTACAGGGGATTCTCGTATCGAAACGAGTCCAATTTACAAAGGTGTACCAATACGGTCCTCAATCGTATCGGTACGGGTATACGGTGTTGAAAATATTGGATTCTAATAGCTAAAGGGCGTATCGATACAGTTGCCCGTGTACCGACACCAAGTCTATTTCCCAGCCACGCGTACCGATACGGTTCCTAGGCGTATCGATACAACAAGGTAATTTTTCCCAGATTGAGCCGAGATAGGTCCCCGCGTACCGATCCCTGAGGACCGCACCGGTACGAACAGACCTGTAAAGACCTCTAGGTCCAACATATGACACTTTGGCTCAATCTAACATACTTCAGACAACATCTAAACACCATAAAACTTCACAAACATCAATTTCTCGAACATATTAGCATGGTATAAGGTCATACTCAACATGGCATATTGAAAGCAAACCCCTATAGGCATGATTTCTACTCAAGCATGCACAATGTTTCCCAGCCCCCCCCCAAAAAAAAAGTACGCATTAAGCATAATACAAGTCCAAAACATCAAACCAAACTTATACAAACATGGAGAGTCCAAAATAAACCTCCCAATTACAACTTGGTCACATTGCCTCTTATTACTACTTAGTACTTATAAAACCATACTTTGAAATGTCTCAACTCTTGGATCCTCTCTTGCGTGCTCGTTGTCCGAAAAGAGCTATTTCTCTACATTGATGATAAAGGAGAGTGTAAGCTATAAGCTTAGTGAGGGAATCTCTAAAACACTCATCAATGCAATTTAAAACATTTAATTCAAACCAAGAGCAAATGTTTCATGGCAAAATCATCTCATGCTTCTATAACCTCTTTCAAATGCACATTTAAAACATCTACAACACATGTATCATGGATTCCATCTCTACCTCAATTTAAGCCTCAAATGCCAAAATCTCTATATAGCAAGCTTAAAGAGTATCTCATGTATAAACCATATTATACAAACATAATCCATTTCTCATGATACATTAACTCATATATTGGCTTTCAAGTGACTCAAAACAAACACCAAGTATTTACAAAAATACATCGGATACACGAATTTCACAAGTGGTTCCTATGACCACTTCACATACATCCTCAAAACAGAGCAACGAAACATTTACCCGCCTCAACGGTTCAAAGCGAAGCAACAAAACAATTACCCCCTCAACGATTTTGATGTATAAATCCACCAGCAGGAGAAAACATAATATTTACCCACCTCTACCGCTACGGTTCTCATGGTGGAGCCAACAGAACATTTACCCACCTTGACACACATGAGGCGACTTATTATAGTGCACTTTAAACACTATGTCTAGCCAACTATATTCGATACCATTTTATTCATAGAAACTTGCCAATATACTTAATAAACAACATTACCTCACTATTTTACATATGCATCAAACCAAACCAATTTCAAATACATTAAACCATGTATTTCTAGTGATCATAAAATACTTTCACAAACCATAATCCATTATAAAAAATTAGCATATATGATCATTTGCAGCATCTTTCTTTTCTAAAACATGCATAATACAGTGACTAATCAAATCTATAAACATGTGCATGAGATTTCATTTTGTAAACCGAGAACGCGAGAGAGCTTAACCATTACTTACTTCCGAGCTTAGATAAGTGTTTCAAACTTATTCTAAACTCCCACAACTTCTTTCAAAACCTTTTAATAGTAGAAAAATTGTGTTTCCACTTACCAACAATCCAAAGCTAACTAGCCAATGTGAGAATCAAGCTTCCGAAGCTTTCGCAACTTCTCCAAACGCTATAGGATTCAACTCCCCTGCTTTACCCAAACAAAACATAGGATTAATGCACTTCCCTGCATCTCAAATCCCCAGCAAACAACAAACACAACTTCACCTCCCTTAGATCCATCAAACGTCTCTCTAAAACAAACGAAATCATCATCAAACCTCAACTAAACAAAGCCCAGACAAAACCTATTGATTATAACATCTTAAAAACATGAATTAACATCCAAAAACATCTTAATCACGTCTTTATTCCTCCAACAACTCTACAACATCAAGATAACTTCAAAATCTAACTATATACAACCTAGAAAAGTAGCGATTCACATAGTTTCAGGATTCCTTTACTTAAACGCTTCTTTCAATATTAAAACACATCTTAATAGAGATCTAAATCAATTCGATTCAACACAAAACAGATCCAAAATAGTATTTAACAAATTTCCATATAAAACTCTATTTAATCACCAAATCCATGTTTAAATCATAATTCCATAACATAAATCAGTTGTAAAGGATCAAGAACTTGAAAATTTCAATAAAGAACCTTTAATTAGAGGAGAGAAACAAAAATCACCTCTAATTGTTGATTTCTCCCTTAACTGGCAAAGCTTGGTTGAAATCCAAGTAGATTTTGTAATAGGAATTAAAGAAATCAATTAGGAAACAAAAATAAAATCAATAAGAATTGATTCTTGGGAATTTTGGAGTGAAAAATCTTAGTTTGGCTGCTGGAAAAGTTAAGAGAAAAAGTTGGAAGAAAAGTAGTTACGTAAGAAAGTAATTTTGTGAAAGTTAAAATCCTTTTATTAAATCTATTTCCCTTTTAATATTAAAACCAATTAAAAACACTTTAAAAATAGCCTAAATTAAGAGAAAAATCTGATGAAAAAGTTTGGTCAATTAGCTCCTTAAAGATTCTAAGTTTTGACCCTTTTTCGATTTAGTCACCAAAAACGGTTTTGAAATCTTTTCATTTTAGTCACCAGACCAAAATGTCCCAAAATCAGATTTAATTTCTTCATATTGAATTTACCAAAACACTCCCAAAACCTTGCTGTAAAACTTGAATCTCTATATGAGACTATAGACTTAGGCACTCCGTGCAACCTCACAATCTAAGCAATATACAAATCCGCCAACCTGTCCAAAGTATACATTGTATGCACAACCAGAAAATGTGCACACCTCATAAACCTATCCACAATCACCCACACAAAATTCTTCTTTGACGGTGTCAGAGACAAACTGGATACAAAATCCATGGTAATTCTCTCCCACTTCTATTCTGGAATCTTCAACGGGTGCAACAACCCAGAAGGAAACTGATGCTCAACCTTAATACGTTGATAAACCATACAAAGAGCAAAAAAATCCGCAACATCCTTTTCAAACCAACCCAAAAACTCTTTTCAAATCCTGATACATCTTTGTACTCCCCATATGCATAGCAAAATGACTTAAATGTACCTCAGTCAAGGTAGTGTGCCTTAACTCCTCATCTTTTGGCACCACCACTCGAATCTTGAAACACAAAAATCCTTCATCACTAAAATCAAAATCCATTTGATTACCATCCATAATGTCCTTAACATGCAGTACCAACGAATCATGATACGGTTGTTTCTCCTTGATTAACTATAACAACGATGGCTTTACTTGCAACTTAGCCAGCAAACCTCCATCACGTGTTACACTCAACCGAGCAAACGTTGCCCTCAACTCAACCGCAGCCTTTCTACTCAGGGCGTCAGCTACAACATTAGCCTTCCCAGATGATACTCGATCGTTAGATTATAATCCTTAAGCAACTCTAACCATCTTCGTTGCCCGAGATTCAACTCATTTTGAGACATAAAATACTTCAAACTCTTGTGATCGGTGTATACAATACACTTTTCACCATATAGGTAATGCCGCCAAATCTTCAATGCAAACACCACCGCAGCAAGCTCAATATCATTCGTAGGACAATTGCGCTTGTGCACCTTCAACTGCCTATATGCATAAGCCACAACTCTTCTTTCTTGTATCAACACGTACCCCAAGCCAACATAGGATGCATCGCTATAGATCACAAACTCCTTTTACGGCTCATGTTGCATAAAGATTGAAGCTTGCGTCAAAGCTTCCTTCAACTTATCAAAGGCTTGTTGTCTATACTTCGTCTTCTCAAAACTTACATCCTTTTGCAACAACATTGTCAAAGGAGCATTAATCCTTGAGAAACCATCCACAAAGTGTCGATAATATCTAGCCAACCTAAAGAAACTCTTAACTTTCGACACCGACTTCGGTTGCTTCCAATTCACAACAACTTTAATTTTCTGCGGATCCACACAAACACCCTCAGCTAAAACAACATGACTAAGAAAAACCACTTGCTTGATCCAAAACTCACACTTGCTTAACTTGGCATAAAGTTTATTGTCCAACAGAACTTGCAACACAACCTACAGATATCGATCGTGATCTTCCTTAGTACGAGAGTACACAAGAATATCATCGACGAATACTACCAAAAATTGATCCAAGAATTCATGGAACACTCTATTCATCATACCTATGAATGCTGCTGGCACATTTGTTAACCCAAACGGCATCACTAGGAACTTATAATGCCCGTAGCGCGTGCGAAAAGCTATTTTCGGTATGTCTTTATCCTTCACCTTCAACTAATAATACCTAGACCTCAGATCAATCTTGGAAAATATTGTAGCACCCCAAAACTGATCAAACATGTCATTAATCCTTGGCAAATGATACTTGTTCTTATCGTAAACTTTGTTAGTTGTCGATAATCAATGTACATTCTCATCGCGCCGCCTTTCTTTTTCATAAACAATACCGGTGCTCCCTACAGTGACATACTAGGCCAAATGAAACCACAATCCAACAACTCCTGAAGCTGCATCTTCAACTCCTTCAATTTTTTTAGTGCTATGTGATAGGGTGCAATCGACACCGAAGTCGTATCCTTATATATCTTAAAGTAAAACTCTACCTCTGTATCCGGCGACAAACCAAGCAACTCTTCTAGAAATACTCCTGGAAAATTGCAAACTATGTGAATATCCTGGGCACACACTTCCTTTATATCAGGGTTCATAACATAAGCTAGGTATGTTTGACCCTCAAATTCTAGCAACTTCTGTGCCTCCAAAGTTGAAATCATATTAGACAAGAACTTGACATTCTCACCTACCACCACTACTTTGTAATCTTTGGCAAGTTTTAATGAAACTCGCTTGGTCACACAATCAACTACAGCTCTATGTTCAGGCAACCAAACTATCCCTAAAATTAAAACTGTGAAACAGTAATTCCATTAGATCAACCTCAAACATGTGCCCTTGAACCATCAAGGGACACCTTCTATACAACCTCCTAACTACTACCATCTCACCAAATGATATGGTTACCCGCATACCAACATCTAACTCCTCTACAGCTATATCAAGCAAGCAAGCATGTTCGTGCATAATGTATAAATGCGTAGAGCCATTATCTATTAAAGACAACAATGGTATAGACTGCAAAGTAAATGTACCTACAATCACGTTAGATTTATTCCTGCCCACACGATGTGCAAAAACCCTCGCCTGTCCACCATCCTCAGACTGAACAGCTACGGTATGAGCAACTACCCTTTGACAATTCTCCATACGCTGGAAATGTCCAAGACCGCCCCCACGGCCTCTCTGTGGCACAACAACAGGTACAGGAGCCTGACCTTCCCTAGCTAACTGCGGACAATCATGCTTCATGTGATCTCGAGATCCATAGCTTCAACAAGTTCTAAGAGCACCCAAGTACTTCCCCGAATGTCGCCTACCATATCTCCCAGACTTAGGTGTCCGAGCAAAGGTATTATGAACAGGTTGTCCACGTCCAGCACCATACCCTCCGCATCTCTGATTCGAACAATACCTCCTATCTCTAAGCTTCTTGTATCGATCCCTTCTAACATCTGACTCGACATGCCTCTTTCTAGCAGAAGAACTCCCAAAATGAGCAAACAACCCCAAATTCTGTTATATATCCTTAGCTTAGAAAACCAAGACATCAAACTCTATGTAATCTGTAGCCAACATGTATGTCTTCCTCTCCTTGATCAACCTATAACAGAACCAATCACAACACTGCCTTTCATCAGGAACTAGTTCAAGAGCATACTAGCTCAACCGAATAAACTGGATCTCATACTCGAAAACAGACATGTTTTCTTTCTCTAAGGACATGAACTCCCTCTTCTTATTATCCTGATAACGAGATCCAGATATTTCTTCCAGAAAGTAGCACCAAAGAACTCCCACATAACATCGGTAGACGCCATACCCGTTATAATAGTTACCCACCAACTGTAACCATCTCCTTGAAGCAACGACACAATGCACCCCAACTTGTGAATGTTTGTACACTCCAACTGTCCAAGGATCTTCTCCGTGCTAGCAAACCACTCTTTATCCGCTTCTAGAGCCAAACCTCTAAACTCGGTACCACCCAAGCTACGTAGATGCTCCAAAGGTAATCTGGTATTAACAGTTGCAGGCACCGGTGTAGGTACTTGCACTCTAGCCATAGTCGTCTGAAAAGCTTCTGTCATCGCTTGGATTAACGGTATCATATCACCGAAAACAAGTCCTTGTGGTGCCTGAGGCGCACTACCCTCAACTCCAGCATTAGCTGGGAAATCAATGGAGGAAAAGGCAACTCTTCATCCTGCCTATCTACTACACTTTCCATATGAGCTCTCGTCTTACGTCTCGGTCCCATTCGTAAAATATGAGTCTAAATCATAATAATGCAATAAAACAAAATAACTAGGCTAGCTTGCAGTAAGAATCCAAGTCTCTCTTGTTTAAAAACAAAATCATATAACTCTAGTAGTAATAAGGCAATGTGTCCTCAAGCTAAATACCCAAACATATCTCATATCGAACATAATCTCACAAATTCAAACACTGCGCATAACAATCAACAGAATCATATATCAACAATACATCAAACAACCATAACTCACCTTCCATCAATCATAACATGGCTCTGATACCAACAAATAAAACCCCTTTGACCCAGTCTAGTTGCAAGGCTGAACCAAATGAGCTATATTAGGGTTTACGGAGACAAACCCGAAAGATTTACATTGAAAACAATCCATTTTTTCTTTTATCTCGTCTAAATGCATATTTAGGTCCTAGGGTGTTCATGCTTGCCATGGTGAAAACTAAAACACAATCAGACGTCAATTTGACATCCAATTGTACGAATTCGCAATTCAAGGGCTTAAACATATTTTTTGATAATTAATAAGACTTCCGTGAATTAAGAGTTATCACTCTTTAATTAGTCATATTTCATACCATCAGGTTAAATCTCAACTCATAATAACCATCCAAACTCATTTAATTGCATAATTATGAAATAGCGACTGAATTGCAAAGAATACAAACTTCAGAAGGCATCTTAACTAAAATAATGATTGGCGTGCTGGTATAGGGGATTCTCTTATCGCAATGGGTTCAATTTACAAAGGCGTACTGATACGGTCCTCAATCGTATCGGTACGAGTATACGATTTTGAAAATATTGGATTCTAGTAGCTAAAGGGCGTACCGATACGGTTGCCCATGTACCAACACCGGGTCTATTTCCCAGCCACGCGTACCGATGCGGTCCCTAGATGTATCGATATGGCAAGGCAATTTTGCCCAGATTGAGCTGAGATTGGTCCCCGTATACCGACCCCTGAGGACCCGTACCGATACGGATAGACCTATAAAGACCTTTAGGTCCAACATATGACACTTTGGCTCAATCTAACATACTCCAGACAACATCTAAACATCATAAGACTTCACAAACATCAATTTCTTGAACATGTCAGCAAGGTATAAGGTCACATTCAACATGGTGTATTCAAAGCAAACCCTTATAGGCATAATTTCTACCCAAGCATGCATAATGTTTCCTAGCCCCCCAAAACGAAGCATTAAGCACAATACAAGTCCAAAACTTCAAACCAAACTTATACAAATACGGAGAGTCCAAAATATACCTCCCAACTACAACTTGGTCACATTGCTTCTTATTACTACTTAGTACTTATAAAACCATACTTTGAAATGTCTCAAATCTTGGATCCTCTCTTGCGTGCTCGCTGTCCGAAAAGAGCTATTTCTCTACATTGATAAGAAAGGAGAGCGTAAGCTATAAACTTAGTGAGGGAACCTCTAAAACACTCATCAATGCAATTTAAATCATTTAATTCAAACCAAGAGCAAATGTTTCATGGCAAAATCATCTCATGCTTCTATAATCTCTTTCAAATGCACATTTAAAACATTTACAACACATGTATCATGGATTTCATCTCTACCTCAATTTAGGCCTCAAATGGAAAAATCTCTATATAGCAAGCTTAAAGAGCATCTCATATATAAACCATATTATACAAACATAATCCATTTCTCATGATATATTAACTCGTACATTGGCTTTCAAGTGACTCAAAATAAACACCAACTATTTACAAAAACACATTGGATACACGGATTTCACAAGTGGTTCCTACGACCACTTCACATACATCCTTGAACCGGAGCAACGAAACATTTACCTACCTCAACGGTTCAAACCGGAGCAACAAAACAATTATCCACCTCAACGGTTTTGATGTATAAATCCACCAGTAGGAGAAAATGGAATATTTACCCACCTCTACCACTGCGGTTCTCATGGTGGAGCCAACAGAACATTTACCCCATTGACACACATAAGGCGACTTGTTATAGTGCACTTTAAACCCTATAGCTAGCCAACTATATCCGATAGCATTTTATTCACAACTAATAAGTGTTCAAAAGTACTATTTTTCTTACCCTTTTTACTCATATTATTGTTAGACTTAGGCTCATATTAGTTGCAAAATTAGCCATTCATGCATTAATCCATGTTTCCTTCCAACGTTGAGCTTGATTATATAACTTGGTAGTTTTTGTGGGAAAAGATGCTGCTTTGGTGTGTTTTGTGTGTATGTGCAGGATCATTTGCCAAAGCAAGGCTAGAGCTAGTTGCCAGGGCAATACATGAAGGAGATGTCGAGCTAGTTGCCAGGGCAATGCATGAAGGAGACGCCGAGCCAGTTGCCAGGGCAATTGTCGACAAAGAACAAGGTGATATGGTAGTCGAAATTGATAACTGGACAAGCCTAAGATGACGTGGAGCAAAGCCAAATCCCAAAGGAATTTGATTTCCATGAAGAGATTAAAGAAGAATTAAATTCCAAGAAGATAGGAGAAGTTCTAGTAGGAATATAATTATAATAAAGAATTATATTATTTAAAGATAATTTAATTCCAACTTAACTTCCTCCTCAAAGAAGGACTTTGACCTAGCCCTATAAATTAGAGGGGAATTTCGACAACTAAAAGAGAGCAAGATGAGAGAATTTTTTACAAGCTTCTAGGGCAAGGAGATTTCGACAAGCTTCAATTCTTCATCTTTTTCTTTCTTGTTCAATTAGGTTCATGCTAGGGATTATTTATCTTGTGGTTTTTTTGAACCTAGCCATGAACTAAATCTATTTGGCTATGGTTATTGTGTTTTGTGGTTGTGAGAAACTATTGGATTTTGTTTAGGTAATAAGAGTTTGCACTTTTCTATTCAAGGTTTATTCATTCTTGGTTCTTATTCTTGTTTGCGAGTGAATTGGGCGAGGATCTCGTGATTTCATCTATTTATCTAATATCGGGAGAGTTAGATTCAAGAAACGAATGAATATGATCTTTATTCAATCTATTGATGGTGAAGATTAATCCTGCTTAGGAATAAGTCAAGGATTTCAACGGCTAAGAGGAGCGCAAGATTGGTTGTTGTTCACCCTTGATTCACGCAGGGATGTATTATCAAGGCATGCACAAGTAGCTAGAGTTTCGACTTAGGGATAAGAAGAAACCATTGAAGAACGCTCTACCGAACCTTGAAGGTTGCTGCCCAGACGCCCAAGTAGTTGCCCAACTAGTCGCCCAAGCAACCATCGATTAGTTGCCAAGGCAACCCCATTGTGCAAGTTGCCACGGCAACTGAGTTGCCCGTGCACTCTTTTACCAAGACGATCCAATAGGCTATCACACCTCAACCCACGATAACCTGGCCTATCTCTCTCATTTGATCTCATCTATTCTTTTACTTTATTGCTTTCTAGATTAGTTATTAGTTAAAACTCATATAATCTTCTATTTTTGTTTTTACTTTTTACAGTGCAAGAGACTAGATTCTTGAAGTGGCACCAATCCCTGTGGAGACGATATCTTTTATACTATAACTTGCACGTGTATACTTGCACAATTGCGTAGCACTTATTACGCGCAACAAGTTTTTGGCACCGTTGCCGGGGATTGGTAATAACGACTTGTTTTTATTTTCTTGCACTTTCTTTTTACTTTTCTTGTTTAATATTCAAAGGGCTAACAAACTTTGGTTTTGCATTGGTATATGACCAGGGCGAGACCGATTACACCAGAATATCCCTTTGATCCATAAATTGAACAAACCTTACAAAGACTCAGACGAAGGATAAGAGTAGCAATGGCTAATCAAGACGGCAATATGAATCAAGATGTTCCAGCATGAGGAAGAGTGATTCTTACATGAAACAGAACTCTTCGAGACTATCTTGAAGAAGATCTTGATGGACTTAATCCAGGAGTTGTCACACCTGAAATTGAAGCCGACCACTTTGAGTTAAAACCGGTAATGTTTAATATGATCAACACAATTGGTCAATTTGGCGGCTCAACAACTGAAGATGCACGACAACATCTAAAATTTTTCCTCGAGATTTGCAACTCGTTCAAAATATATGGAGTCACCCCCGATGTCTTACGATTAAGATTATTCCCCTATTCACTGAGGGATAGGGCGAAAGCATGGTTGAATAGCATTCCTGCCGGATCAATAGCATCTTGGACCGATCTTTATCGTGATTTCCTTGCTCGGTTTAATCCTACAAATTTGACTGATAAGCTTCGTAACGACATTACTTCTTTTCGACAGGCAGATGATGAATCCATGTATGAGGCTTGGGAGGGATATAGAGAACTTCTACAGAAATGCCCCCTACATGGATTCCCGGTGTGGACTCAAGTAAAAATGTTTTACAACATCGTGAATACACCAACAAGGATGATGCTAGATGCCTTGGCAAACGGTATACTTCTAGATAAGTCGCCGGAGGAAGCAATGCAAATTCTAAACAGGCTGGTCAAGAATGATTATCAATTCCCCTCTACTAGAAGAGAAGGAGTTAGTCGCCAAGCCACAATACATGAACTAGGATCATCATATTCAATTTCGGCACAATTGGCCACTTTAACCAAGATGGTCCAGAACATGCAAAAACCAAACAACACACATGAGGTCAAGGTAATGGATTCTTTTTGTGAGTTATGTGGTGATAACCATAATTCTTCTGAATGTATGCAGAATCCGGAATCTAGCTTCTATGTGGAGAATTACAATCGGAACAACAATGTGATGTCCAATACATACAATCCAGCTTGGAAGAAGCACCCGAATTTTTCATGGAGTAATCCCAACAATGCTCTAAACCAGAACAATCAGAATGCACAAGCATCGGGATTCCTGCAGAATATGCCACAGCAATAGTTACCGCAGCAACAACCGACAACATCTAGTTCTTTGGAAAATTCTCTAAATACTTTTATGATGAAAACTGAATCTTATATGGATAAGAATAGTAACTTCATAAAAAGAACTGATGCTTTTATTAACAGGACCGAGATGAGATTGCAAAACCAAGAGGTGGCAATCAAATCATTGGAAAATCAAGTCAGACAGTTTGCTTAAAATCTGAATACTAGACCGCAAGGAGGTTTACCTAGCGATACTGAAGTCGCAAGAGGAACTGGCCATGAGCAATGTAAGGCAATCACCACTAGAAGTGGCCAACAACTTAGAGAGGCTCAAACCCGCTCATCAAACAAAACTCCACAAAAAGATCAAGACGAACCTAGCGGTAAAGCCTCAGATGCTGAACCAGGAATTGCCTCGGTAACCGGCAATAAGCATGCCTCAGAAATTGACGATAAGGATGCTTCGGCAACTTGTGATAAGCATGCCTCAGCAACCCCAATTGATAATGCCTCGGCAACTCCAGTTGTCCCGGCAATGCCGTCAATTAGGTTCCAAACCAATGAAAGGATCAAAGATATCCGACTTCCACCACCATTCCCACAAAGGTTGAAGCGACAAAACAAGTGTGCATGCACAAGATTTTGTTGGAAGATGATCACAAACCTTCAATTGAGGCCCAGAGGAGACTGAATCATGCCATGAAAGGGGTTGTAATGAAAGAAATCATCAAGTGGCTTGACGCTGGCATTATATACCCTATCTCTGATAGTACATGGGTAAGTCCGGTACAATGCGTACCGAAAAAGGGAGGTATAACAGTGGTAAGTAATGAAAACAATGAACTCATTCCAACCAGGACTGTGACCGGTTGGAGGGTTTGTATGGATTATCGAAAGCTAAACAAAGCCACCAGGAAAGATCACTTCCCATTACCCTTTATTGATCAAATGCTTGACCGTCTTGCAGGTAAACCCTTTTATTGTTTTCTTGATGGTTATTCAGGTTACAATCAAATTGCCATAGCACCAGAAGATCAAGAAAAGATAACCTTCACATGCCCATACGGTACTTATGCCTTTCGAAGGATGCCGTTCGAAATGTGTAACGCCCCGGCAACCTTCCAAAGATGCATGATGGCACTCTTTTCAGACATGGTCGAAGACTTCCTTGAGATCATCATGGATGATTTTTCTGTTTTTGGTAATGACTTCGACAGTTGTCTCGGCAATTTAGAGAGGGTGTTGGCAAGATGTGAAGAAACTGATTTAGTCATCAATTGGGAGAAATGCCATTTTATGGTAGATGAAGGAATAGTGCTCGGCCACAAGATTTCATCCAAGGGAATTGATGTAGACAAAGCTAAGGTGGACGTGATCGAGAGATTACCCCCACCAAGTTCGGTTAAAGGAATTCGAAGTTTTCTTGGACATGCAGGCTTTTACAGGAAGTTCATTCATAATTTTTCTAAAATCACTAAACCCTCTGCAATTTGCTTGAACAGGATAAAGTCTTCGATTTTGATGATTCTTGCACCCAAGCATTCGAAACCCTAAAGAAAAAGCTTGCCTCAGCACCTATTGTCGTTCCACCAGATTGGACGCTACCTTTTGAGCTCATGTGTGATGCAAGTGATTTCGCGATAGGAGCAGTCCTAGGCCAACGCAGAGGTAAGACCTTCCATGTGATATACTACGCTAGTAAAACTCTTAATAGTGCTCAAGTGAATTACACAACAACGAAGAAAGAGTTACTAGCTGTAGTTTTCGCATTTGACAAGTTCCGATCCTATTTGATTGGTACAAAGGTAATTGTTCATACGGACCATTCGGCAATCAAATATCTATTTGCTAAAAAGGATGCCAAACCTCATTTGATTCGTTGGATATTACTTTTACAAGAATTTGATATTGAAATTAAGGACAGGAAAGGAACAGAAAATCAAGTGGCCGATCACTTATCACGTTTAGAACGCAATAGGGAGGAGGACACAGATCTAGTGATATGCAATACATTCCCGGATGAACAAATTTTAGTTGCCTCGGCAACCCTCGACGCCTCGGCAACCATGGACACGCACGCCTCGGCAACTCTCGATGCCGCAGCAGCCCTTGACTCGTACACCTCGGCAATTTTGGGAACAGTCGCCAAGGCAGCACATGCCTCGGCAATACCCTGGTACGCGGATTTAGTTAATTTTCTTGTTTGTGGTATTTTACCTTATGGCCTTACTCACCAAGGGAAGAAGCGGTTCCGCCATGATGCTAAGCATTACTTTTGGGATGAGCCTCTTTTGTTTAAACAATGTGCAGATCAAGTTATACGCCGCTGTGTCCCTGAAGAAGAGCAACAGAATGTACTCTGGCAATGCCATTCTTCACCCTATAGAGGACATTTTGGAGGAACTCGTACCGCGGCCAAAGTTTTGCAATCCGGTTTGTATTGGCCAACATTGTACAAAGATGCCCAAGACTTTTACAATCAATGTGATCATTGCCAGAGGACGAACAATATCTCTAGACGACATGAGACTCCAGAATATCATCGAGGTGGAATTGTTCGATGTATGGGGGATCAATTTTATGGGACCTTTCCCATCTTCATTCGGCAACCTCTACATTCTACTTGCCGTCGACTACGTTTCTAAATGGGTTGAGGCAACTGCAGTTCCCAACAACGATTCCAAGACCGTGCAATGATTCTTGTAGAAAAACATATTTACACGGTTTAGGATGCCGAGAGGAATTATCAGTGACGAAGGCAAGCATTTTGACAACAGACTAATTGCCAAGATCTTGCAACACTTCGGCATATCACATAAGATCTCCACGGCATATCACCCACAAACCAACGGGCAAGCAGAAATTTCCAACCGGGAATTGAAGGGTATACTGGAGAAAGTTGTAAATCCCTCTAGGAAGGATTGGTCATTAAGACTAGATGACGCACTTTGGGCATATCACACTGCATTCAAAACACCCTTAGGTATGTCCCCCTTCCGACTTGTCTATGGCAAAACATGCCATCTACCGGTGGAAATCGAACACAAGGCATACTAGGAAATCAAGACCGTGAATATGGATTGGGAAAGTGCCGGACAAAAGCGTTTATTAGACCTCAACGAGATAGAAGAATTTCGTGCACTCGCCTATAACAATGCACGAATCTACAAGGAGAAAACAAAGCAATGGCATGACAAAAAGCTATTGCCACGACAATTCACGCCAGGGCAACTAGTTCTTCTATTCAATTCTCGGCTAAAACTTTTCCCGGGAAAATTGAAATCAAGATGGTCGAGACCATTCGAAGTCGTCAAACCATTCTCCCATGGTGCTGTGATAATCAAGTCCATCTCTGACAACCATGAATTCAAAGTTAATGGACAAAGATTGAAACACTACAATGGTGCCCATGTGGAACGTAACAAAGAAGTGGTCACCTTAGGAGATGCATGAGCATGCTCTCCCTTTGATATTCTATTTTTATTTTTTTCTTATTTTATTTTTTTCTTATTTTTGATTAATTTTTTATTTTATTTTTCGAACTATTTTTTATTTTTTTATTATTTCCGATTATTATTATATTTTTTTAGGATAGATTTTCTTTTTTTAATCTTTTTAAGTTTAAGAATCCCTTTATACATCTTTATTTATTTTCTTTTATTAGTTTATCTTTAATTTTAATCCTTATTTGATTTGTCTTTGAATTGTAGGAAAAGAGTTCAAGATAAAGAGGAATTTTAATCCAAGAAGGAAAACATCTTCAATAAGGAAATTGATGGGCTGAATCTAAGGCTTATATAAAGCCTCCAATTTACCCTAATCAAACCCCCTTGTTGTCACCCTTCCCCTAACCCAAAACCCTCTTTTTTGTCTTCCTCTAATCCCACCCACCATATTTACCACCTATCTTTTCTATAAAACCCATCACCCTTAACCTATTCCTACTTTTTATCTTGCAACCTTTTAGTTTCTTTTTTTTTCTTTTATTTGTTTTTACAAAACTCACAACCAAGATCATCCATGGCATCCAAAATTAAATTTTTAGTTCATCCAAGTTCCTCCAAAGAACCAAGATACAAGAAGTTTGCTACACCGGTGGTTCAAGAAAGATTTCACTCCAAGTTTGAAAGCCGGAAGATTCATGAAGAACAAGGCTTTGAATACTCCAACTCTCATCAAGATTTCGGCCTTGAACCATTCATCTTCGAGAGGATTACACATCAAAAGTGGCAAATCTTTTGCCATCAACCAGAACCGGGTAACATCTCATGGGTAAGAGAATTCTATGCTCACTCACCTAACCCGGATAATCCTTATGTTTTTGTTCGTGACAAGGCCATACTCATAAGCCTCGAAAACATCAACACCTTTTACGGGCTTTACATTGATAAGGACGAGCATCAAGCCTTCGTTGATCAAATCACGCCCAAGCAACTCGACAAGGTGCTTCAAGAACTCACTCAACCGGGAACTCATTGGAACGACGGTAAATACAAGGGCACGGTAAATCGCCTTCGGCTTAAACCCGAGGCAACACTATGGAATAAGTTTGTTAAAACTTCTTTAATGCCTACCACACATAATACTACCGTTGATATACCACATCTTTTGCTCATACATTCTATTTTGCATAATCACATCATTAACATTGGAAAAATTATTTGTGATGAGATTTTTGTATGTGGCTCAAAAGATAAAGGTTCTCTTTTCTTCCCTTGCTTAATTTCTAATCTTTTCAAGGAGATGCATGTCCCAAGTGAGTCCACCGATGAAAAGGCCCTACCAAAGTCCGGTTGGAATCAAGCACAAATCTGAAAGCTAATGGGAGAGGCACCGGGAAATTCTTCAAGGCCTCTAATTGCCACGGCAATTCCTGCCGCCCCGACAATCCCTAATGCCCAAGCACCTAACGCCCGGGCAACTCGGCCATCAACCCCGGGACACTTTGAAGCACTCTTACAACCATTGGCAAGCCACCTAAGGCAAATTGAAGACTGGCAACTAATGTTCATGCAGTACATGAAGGAGCACAACAATGCCATCACCCAAGTCATCCTTGAAAAGTACCCAGACAATCGCGCGTCGTTCCCAATCTTTCCTGCCGAGATCCTTGCCCCGGCAACCAATGAAGCAGTCACCACAACAACCACAACAGATGATGCCGCGACAACCTACATCGTGCCTACACAAGCAGATGCCACGGCAACCAACCCTGAAGATGCCACGACAACCAAAGCTAAAGACATCCCGACAACGACTACAAAAGCCAAAGGTAAAGCACCTATGCCCGAATCAACTCCTACGAAATCATTTTCTGATTTTTCAGATTCGGACGAGTCCTCCATTGCACCAACAAAGATCACACCAATTGAATCCTCCAAGCGAAAAGCCAATGACACTGATGAAGAGGACGATGAGGACAACCCCGTACGAGGATCGATTCCACCACCGGCAACAAGAAAACAACCATCACGTTCAAGCAAGAGAATCAAGACACCGACCAAAAGGAAACTAATCATCTACGATGATGAACTCTTGGAGTAAGTCCTCGTATACATTTTATTTTTCGTTATTTTTATTTTTCTTTAATGCATGTATTGAGGACAATGCCTCACTCGAGTTTGGGGGGATTGTTATTAGTAGTTACCATGTTTAGTTACATTCATCTTAAGTATTACATTTAGGATACATAAATTGCTTGCCATGCCTTTAGTTGGAACAAGAATTGCTTAGATTTGATGAATATCCGATGACGACTTTGCCAATGCACTTAATTGATAGAATTTTTATTATAGGATAACCATGGAAAAACTTAGAATTTTACTATGATGCTAAGTTTGATGAAAAACTGTTGTGGTTTGATTGATTTAAGGAATTCTAGTGAACTTAGGTTGATAATTAAACAAATTGGGGGATTAGAATAAAAATTGGATGAATGCTAGAGGTGCCCGAAATTGGCTCTAGCATGTGTTAAAAAAATTGATCACTAGAGGTGCCCGAAACTGGCTCTAGTATGTGCTAAAAGCATTTTTTGACCGCTAGAGGTGCCCGAAACTGGCTCTAGTCGAATAAAACTAAAAACAAAACACTAGAGGTGCCCAAAACTGGCTCTAGTTAAAACATGTTAAAAAGAACCCAATGAAGTAATTTGAAAACCTTTTGTTTGCATAGAATCTGAAAAATCAACTTGCACACAACTCCGCACACACTCACAAGCATTATAGTTTGATTCCGAGTAACTCCTAAATTTTCTGAAAAAATGAAAAGCCAATCATACTTTGTGCCCCGGTTCTGAGAATTGAAATCAAGTTCAAAGCTAAGTTTGTGAAAATTGAAGTCTTGGCAGGTAATTATTAGTTTGCATTGCTTGAGGACAAGAAATAGTTCGAGTTTTGGGGTGTGATAAGTGTTCAAAAGTACTATTTTTCTTACCCTTTTTACTCATATTATTGTTAGACTTAGGCTCATACTAGTTGCATAATTAGCCATTCATGCATTAATCCATGTTTCCTTCCAACGTTGAGCTTGATTACATAACTTGGTAGTTGTTGTGGGAAAAGATGCTGCTTTGGTGTGTTTTGTGTGTATGTGCAGGATCATTTGCCAAAGCAAGGCTATAGCTAGTTGCTAGGGCAATACATGAAGGAGATGCCGAGCTAGTTGCCAGGGCAATGCATGAAGGAGACACTGAGCCAGTTGCCAGAGCAATTGTCGACAAAGAACAAGGTGATATGGTAGTCGAAATTGATGACTAGACAAGCCCAAGATGACGTGGAGCAAAGCCAAATCCCAAAGGAATTTGATTTCCATGAAGAGATTAAAGAAGAATTAAATTCCAAGAAGATGGGAGAAGTTCTAGTAGGAATATAATTATAATAAAGAATTATATTCTTTAAAGATAATTTAATTCCAACTTAACTTCCTCCTCAAAGAAGGACTTTGACCTAGCCCTATAAATTAGAGGGGAATTTCGACAACTAAAAGAGAGCAAGAGGAGAGAACTTTCGACAAGCTTCTAGGGCAAGGAGATTTCGACAAGCTTCAATTCTTTATCTTTTTCTTTCTTGTTCAATTAGGTTCTTGCTAGGGATTATTTATCTTGTGTTTCTTTGGAACCTAGCCATGAACTAAATCTATTTGGCTATGGTTATTGTGTTTTGTGGTTGTGAGAAACTATTGGATTTTGTTTAGGTAATAAGAGTTTGCACTTTTCTATTCAAGGTTTATTCATTCTTGGTTCTTATTCTTGTTTGCGAGTGAATTGGGAGAGGATCTCGTGATTTCATCTATTTATCTAATATCGGGAGAGTTAGATTCAAGAAACGAATGAATATGATCTTTATTCAATCTATTGATGGTGAAGATTAATCCTGCTTAGGAATAAGTCAAGGATTTCAACGGCTAAGAGGAACGCAAGATTGGTTGTTGTTCACCCTTGATTCACGCAGGGATGTATTATCAAGGCATGCACAAGTAGCTAGAGTTTCGACTTAGGGATAAGAAGAAACCATTGAAGAACGCTCTGCCGAACCTTGAAGGTTGCTGCCCAGACGCCCAAGTAGTTGCCCAACTAGTCACCTAGGCAACCATCGATTAGTTGCCAAGGCAACCCCGTTGTGCAAGTTGCCATGACAACTGAGTTGCACGTGCACTCTTTTACCAAGACGATCCATTCGGCTATCACACCTCAACTCACGATAACCTGGCCTATCTCTCTCATTTGATCTCATCTATTCTTTTACTTTATTGCTTTCTAGATTAGTTATTAGTTAAAACTCCTATAATCTTCTATTTGTGTTTTTACTTTTTACAGTGCAAGAGACTAGATTCTTGAAGTGGCACCAACCCTGTGGAGACGATATCTTTTATACTATAACTTGCAACGTGTATACTTGCACAATTGCATAGCACTTATTACGCGCAACAACAACCACTTGCCAATATGCTCAATAAACAAAATTACCTCACTGTTTTACATATGCATCAAACCAAACCAATTTCAAATACATTAAACCATGTATTTCTAGTGATCTTAAAATACTTTCACAAACCATAATCCATTCTCAAAAATCAGCATATATGATCATTTGCAACATATTTCTTTTCTAAAACATGTATAATACAGTGAGTAATCAAATCTATAAACATGTGCTTGAGATTTCATTTTGTAAACTGAGAACGAGAGAGAGCTTAACCAATACTTACTTCTGAGTTTAGATAAGTGTTTAAAACTTATTCTAAACCCCCACAACTTCTTTCAAAACCTTTTAATAGTAGTAAAATCGTGTTTCCACCCACCAACAATCCAAAACTAACTAGGCAATGCGAGAATCAAGCTTCTGAAGCTTCCATAACTTCTCCAAACGGCTATAGGATTCAAGTCCGCTACTTAACCAAACAAAACAGAGGATTAAAGCACTTCCTTGCATCTCAAATCCCTAGCAAACAACAAACACAACTTTGCCTCCCTTAGAACCATCAAACACCTCTAAAAAACAACTGAAATCATTATCAAACCTCAACTAAATAAAGCCCAAACAAAACCTATTGATTCTAACATCTTAACAACATGAATTAACATCTAAAAACATCTTAATCACGTCCTTATACCTCCAGCAACTATACAACATCAAGATCACTTCAAAATCTAACTATATACAACCTAGAAAACTAGCAATTCACATAGTTTCGGAAATCTTTTACTTAAACACATCTTAATAGAGATCTAAATCAATTAGATTCAACACAAAACATATCCAAAATAGTATTTAAAAATTTCCACATAAAACTCTATTTAATCACCAAATCCATGTTTAAATCATAATTCCATAACATAAATCAGTTGTAAAGGATCAAGAACTTGAGAATTTCAATAAAGAACCTTTAATTAGAGGAGAGAAATGAAAATCACCTTTAAATATTGATTTCTCCCTTAGTTGACAAAGCTTAGTTGAAATCCAAGTAGATTTTGCAATAGGAATTAAAGAAATCAATTAGGAAACAAAAAGAAAATCAGTAAGAATTGATTCTTGAGAATTTTGGAGTGAAAATCTTAGTTTGGCAGCTGGAAAAGTTGAGAGAAAAAGTTGGAAGAAAAGTAGTTACGTAAGAAAGTGATTTCGTGAAAATTAAAATCTTTTTTATTAAATCTATTTCCTTTTTAATATTAAAACCAATTAAAAACAATTTAAAATAGCCTAAATTAAGGGGAAAATCTGATGAAAACGTTTGGTCAATTAACTCCTTAAAGATTCTAAGTTTTGACCCTTTTTCAATTTATTCACCAAAAATAGTTTTAAAATATTTTCATTTTAGTCACCAGACCAAAATGTCCCAAAATTAGTTTTAATTTCTTCAAATTGAATTTACCAAAATACTTTTAAGTATTTTCTAACATTTTTCCACATTTTATTTTAGCCAAAAAATTTATTAGAATTTAATTCCCAAAACTACTCGAATTGCCTAAACTGATTCTTTCGAATCATCTACCCAATCTGATTAACACCTAAGCCCAAATTCAAGGTGTTACAATAAGCATGCAAGCTAGTAGGAGCAATAAGGAGAGATAAATAAACATGTGGCACTACCACTAGTTACCTAAACACATGCTCTCAACATAGAAAAACATCATAAATGGCTCACAAGGCCCAACCGTACTCAGGAATACACCAGATCATCCTAGAAATAGCACACAAAGTCGTAACTACAAACTTGGAGTAAGGCTTGGTGTCACATAGACTTGAGAACTTACACTCTGAGTGAGGCCCGGTGTTACACAACCTCAAGAACAAAAACTCTCTCTAGGTGAGGCCCAGTGTCACACAACCTCGAGAACGTACACCCATACTCGATATCTCTCCTCGAGTATTATCGAATGAGGCCCGATGTCACACAATGTTGAGAATGTACATCCGGCATCTCTAACTATGGTGTTGCAACACACTCTCTCTAGGTATCCGGATCCCATCAATCAAAGATGACTTAACCAACCAAGTGTCCATACAACACACAACATTGACACGATTACCATATGGCACACAACATCACTCAATCCACCAAGGATCTCCTATGGTTGCTATTACCACAAGTCACCAATTAAGTTTACCAACTTGTTAATACATTATGGCAGTGTATATTAATCATCATCATTAATTATCTCCCTTAATCCATATTATCTCATTAATATTCTACATAAATTTTCATATTTTTATTAGCATAAAAGATTATTCCGTTTAGTGGGTACTGGTACTCGAACACGAGTATCGATACAGTACCCTTAGGTATTGGTACTCACACGCATACCGATACTAATATAGCTTGTTATAAATCCCTAGTTTCTACAAGTACCAGTATGGATCGACCCGTACTAATACGACCCCCAATCACGTACCGGTACAACCAAAGCTCATATTGATACCCTATATACGGGTTTGCATCATTTCCTTGACTTACATTTTTACAACACTTTATTCGAACCCTAAAGCTCATGAAAGCATTAGGGTTTGTTTACTAACGTATTTAATCAATTAATATTAAATCCCAACTTATTGATCATTTATTCAAATATTACTAATTATCAGTCCATTAAGTATAATTTCCATCGAACATGTCAATTTCATACATTAGCACCTGAGCATCACAATATATAATTTAATTCAATTATCAAATAATTATACAAATATCTAAGCAACCCTACACGGTCTCTAAAGCTCATACAAGTCTTGAGATATCCTCAACGCCATCATGCATAACACATATAACAAGTCTCATGATATCAGTCTCTAAACATGCTTATTTATCATCTACCTATTTTACGAACACTAACAAGCAACGCAATTACACTTATGATGCTTATGAAGCATTTTCAGAGTTTGAGGTGTACTGACCTTAAGCGATTATCGATAAATCCTCATATAAGCTTCCCAAGAACTCCACTTGGTCTGACATCCGGTCCCAAATTTTTCTCGAATAAATACAAATACAATATGTATTAATTTTCTATATTTACTAAGTAATTCACAAGGTCAAACACATAAAAATAGCTTATCGGGTTTGAATTTGGAAAATAGACTGTGCCAACAGACTCAAAATGTCGAAAAATGCTCGAGTATGGTCCCCCCAAAAAATTCAACGACCGATCAATTCTGGTCAACACTGCAGGCAATCCTATACGACGTAGGTGCATGGAAGCTATTGTGCACCCGCGGGTGGTAATCCAGTGCTGTAGGGAGCATGTGTAACTGGGTACTCCGATCCAATATGGTGCGGTGCTCCACAACATTGTGCACTCGCCTGGTCAGATGCACGCCCACCCTTGATGGTGGCGTGTGAAGGGTCCTTCGATGGTTGGACGGTGGCGGCAAGCTCCAGCCCTGCTATACTGATGCCAGAGAGTACCGTATCGATACTCAAAGAAATTCAAGAATTCTAGTAAGTAATTTTAGTATCGATACGTGTGTGAGTACCGATACCAAGGGTACCGTATCAATACTTGTGTTCGAGTACCGGTACCCACTGAACTAAATAAGATACAATACTAGTTAAAGATGGGAATCAAGGTGAAAGATAATGTATTAATTAATGTGAAAATGTGGATTAATAAAGACAATAAATGAGATTAATTATATACTTATCCATAATGTATTAACAACTCGGTAACGTAAAATAAATGATGTGATGGCGATTAGCAACAATAAGAGATCCTTGGGACCGCATTCCTTGCATGCTGGATAGACATTTGATTGGTTAAGTCGATGATTGATGGGATCTGAATACCCAGTGAAAGAGTGTTGCAACATCATAGTTAGAGATACCGAATAGAGGTTAGCAATGCTATGTGACCCGAGCATCATTCGAAGATACTCGATGTGGGATTCATAATATGGGTGTACGTTCCGATGCTAGGTGACGCAGCCTCACCCAGATTGTAGATGCTCGAGGGGGATTCCGAGAAAGGGTGTATGTTTCGATGCTATGTGACCCGATCTCACCCAGAGTGTATGTTCTGATACTTTGTGACCCGACCTCACTCCAGAGTTATTGTTGTTGTTGTTGTTGATATGTGTTTTTGCCTAGATGATCTAATGAGATCTCGGGTATGGTTGGGCCATGAGAGCCATGTATGATGATTTCTTTGATGAGAGCATGTGTTTAGATGAGGTTTGGCATAGTTTTAGTGTAAGCTTAGTTTTAATTTTGGGCTTTTAGTTTTAGGCCTACTATTAGTTAAGTTTTGGGCCTTGAGTCTTGGGCCTAGTTTTTGGGCTTTAAATTAGGTTAAATGGATTAATTCAATTAATTTAAATTGCGTGCTCGTCTTATAAGGGCGTGATTCCTAAATTAATTAAATTAATTCTAGATTTAGATTCCTTAGGGCTTTGGTTAGATTAACGTTCAGATTAATCTAATGAATTTTAATTTGCTCTTGGCTCATTAGAGTAAATGCCAAATTCATTAAATTAATTTAACGTTTCTTAATGGCTTAGGTTAAAATTAATTTCAAACTTAGATTGACGCTTAAATTCCTGATTAATTATCATAATTTGTTAGGACCTAAGTCATTTAGAATTAATTAATTTAGGGTTAATATTAGATTCACCTAGTTTTTAAATTAGATCATTAATTAAATTGCCATAATTTGGGCCTTTTAGGTTAGGACTTTTAGTGAGCCTTTATGTGTTTAATTTTCAAGTCTTTGTTTGACATTCATTTTATTCGTTATCATTTGGTCCATTTGATTTAATGTTTATCCTTATTGCTCGTACTAGCTTGCATGCTTATGTTTATGATTAGCATAAAGTATAGTAGAGTATATGCGTACCATTGAGCTTTGTAAGCTCAGCGCTCGAAATCGTTGTTTCTATGCGTAGGTTGATCGTTAGATCGAGGAGCACTATCGGTACGGGATTCTAGCATGTGGTGATCTCTAGAGTACGATACTTGTGTTTAGTGAGCTATGTATTCATAGGACCTTACGTGGTGGAGTCTGTAATTCTTATTTTTGAAATTGTATTAATCAAACCAAATGTTCAAATATTTTAAATTTAAATGGGAGCTCCTTTGTACTATTTTGATTATTTATCTATATTTTCAATTGTTGGCTTTAAATGTTTTTGAGAAATACCTTGTTGTGCTAAACCCAGTTTGAAAAATTTTATGATTTTGGATTGAGCTTGAGGCCCAAATGTGACATCCGGGTCGAGGGTGTTACAATTCCCCTAATTTTTCGGGTGATGCTTCTATCCTAATAACTTCTAAAAATTAAGGTCAATTTTGATTGATTTTATAATTTATTTTTTTAATTAAATATGGATAAATTACGGGAAATTAGGTAAAAATGGTGGTTTTAATTTTTTTTGTAAAATAGGGTGTGTTGGAAAAAAATTAGGAATCTATGGCATTTTCTACAGTGTCAGGAAGAACGCCTCCTGCTGTAGGCGTTCCTTATATTTTTTTAATATTTTTTGAACCAAAAAATATTAAAAAAATAAAGAACGCCTCCTGCAGGAGGCATTTTTGGTCCAAAAAATATTAAAAAATAGAGAACGCCTCCTGCAGGAGACGTTTGGCTGCTTTTTTGGTCAAAAAAATATTAAAAAAATGGAGAACGCGGCGTTCTCATCCGACAATGTAAAAAATGCCATAGATTCCAAAATATCCCTTAACATACCCTATATACCAAATATTCATCTCTAAACACCCCATTTACCCAAAGAAACCGATAAATTAGGCTAAGTGAGAGTTTTTTCTTCCATAGAAATATGCTTCTTCCTAACCTAATTTATGGATTATTCTATTAAGAAGTATCCATGGACGAAATACATTAAGGCTGGGAGAGGTCTTGTCCCTCTCCCATTACTTTGAGCTTAATTGTTTTTTAGGTATCTATTAGTTTTGAATTTAGATAAATTAAATTTTACTATTTTTTGTCTCTTTGACTTTTAAATAATTTTTAGGTAGCTAACAATTTTGAAATTCATAAAATTCAGTCATATTTTTTTTTGTTTAAATACTTTTCAAATTTCTATTAATTTTGAAATTATAAAAATTAAACTTCAAACACACAATTGTTAAATTTTAAATGATGAATTAACAATTAGATTTGAACCTATTTAATTACTATTTATATTTCCCCCTAAAATTTAGTTTCAATTACGTCCCTGATGATATATAATATTCAAATTACTAGTAATGTATAAAATTTTCTTACAATAAAATATTTTCAATTTTCAGATATTAGAAATGATGTTTGCGGCTCCATATTAAAAAATATATAATTGTTAAAGTTTTGGTGTCTAAAAAATGTAATGTAATTAAAATATTCATAAAGTTATATAAAAACATAAGACTAGATACATATAGGAAAAGTAAAATAAGTTTGTTAATGTTTAAAATCAGTAGACACCGAATAAGGAGGTGGAAAAAAAAGATCAAGACAGTTGATGGCGATTTCAGGTGCTTTATCGCTATTGATTTGAGATGGAGAGTCGTGATCAATACGGTGGTTGGAGTAAAGAAGAAAGAGAGACCATAGAGAGAAGGAAAATCAGATCCCAGAGCCCTTAGATAACCCATAGTAATTTTTTCTTGACTCTTGTTTTGGACAAAAAGTTCCACGTGGTAGCACATGAGTGTGCCACGTGTCACACCCAGTAGAGGTTCTAGACATGCGCGATAGGAGCGATCGCACAGGGCTCCCGAGAGAGAAGGGCCCTAAAATAGAGAACTTAAGTTAAATAGTTGTAAAAAATTATAAATTTGTATATATAATTATGTGTATATATAATTATGTGTATATATATAACAATTATCTAAAACTTTAAACATGCAAAAAGAATGACACCTTTTAAGTGAAAATGTTTGATTTTTAGATGTTTACAAGTCAATTTTTTGTTGTTTAAGAGGTTAATATAATAATATTTTTTTATATTATTTTTGGGACCTTAAAACTAATTTCAGATACCATATTATACCTTAAAATTAATTTCAAATACCAAAAAGTTATTACCCTAATTATTTTAAACCTCAAGTCAGTACGTTGAAATATAAATTTATGTAAGGTAGGTGGATTGGATCAACAAATAAATAAATTAGAACTTTTGGAAATTTTAATAAATTTAATTTTAAAAAAAATTACTTGTATAATATGAATATAAACATATAACACAAATATTACAAACCATTCAAAGCTAACATTTAATTACTCTTATCTTTGAGCAAGCATATTTGGCCGGTTAGTCAAGTTGCTCATCTTTGTTGTCTCATTTTTTTAAGTCATGGGTTCTAGACTCACCAGGATCACTCCCTTCCTTCTCCTATAGTCCCCATTCACCTCCCCTCTAAGTAGGATTAGGTTTAGATAGGATTTATCAAAAAAAAATATTATATCTAGTTTGTCTTGAAGTTTATTAAGGGTGCACTATTAGGTTAAAATCTAATTAATTAATCAAACTAAACCGAATTGTTTCATTTAATTAGTATTTTTGAATCTCGGTTAAAGATAAAAATGTTTGGAATTTTTTATTATCAATTAATTCAATTTAATTATTTGAAAATAACTGATTAATCAACTTTTCTGTTGTAATAATTAAGTAAAAAGTCTCAAATTGTACTCTGGAAATATAAAATATTTTGGGATTTTTACATCACTTCCATGATCATAATATAATATTGAGTCAATTCAACATCTAAATAGTAATGTTCAACCCTTTTCATATAATATATATTTGTTGCTGCTGTCATCTTAATCAAGCACAAGCCAACCAACCAACCAAATGTTGGTCAAATTCAATATTTCCAACCTTTGGACCGTCATTAAATTACTCAACTGAATCTCCAAATTCTCCATTCTGAGCCTGACCTCTCAAAATAATAAAAGCAAATGAAACAAAAAGGTTAAATCAGTAAATTTCAAATGTTATAGTGTACCAGCAATTGACAAGTTCATAGTGTTTCAGCTTCCCAGCAGCAACGAGGCGAGCTCAAGATTCTGGGTCAACACGATCCAATAGTCCTCAAAAGCCCACTATTTCCTCACCAGTTTTTCCACATATTTGACATTTTCAGCTGTTCAAACTAGGACTTTGTATATAAACCATTCGGTTCTCTTCATTTGCAACATCAAAGATCCAAATTAACCTTCGCTTACTGCATATTCAATACATAATCTTCAAAGATTTTTAGCCTTTTTTTTTTCTGGTGTCTAGATTACTGTTTGGGACGATGAATAGCAGAAAACTAAGTACCCTTTTGATCATCTTTGTCATCTCAGTGGAGTGTTGAGCCAGGTTGGAGTCGAAGCGGCCAGAGTTTTACCGGGAGACTTTGCCACCGTAAATCAACTTGATACGGTTTACCACAAAGCAAAGTTGAGCATGTCGTATTGGCTCCAGCGGTTAGCTTCGGGACCTAGTCCTCGAGGACCTGGTCACTAGGCCAAAGCTCATCCACCTCAAGTCCATTCCCCCCGGAAAGCATACTAATATAGACACACACCAAACATTTGTTATTGTTAAATTCTTTTATTTGTACCACACAAAATGTAAATGATGAAAAACATGATTCTTTGATTTTTTTTTCTTGAGTGGAATAATATTTGACATAATTAAAGTTCAACAAATCACAAAAGAAACTAGTAGTGGTAATAATACACAGATGCGAATGATTGAGAGAAGCAGATAGGTTTCTACCAGCGTTACCTAGTTCACGGAACGGGTATGGGACCGCAATTTGTTAATTTTACCATTTGAAGTTCGATAGGGTTTAGTTAGAACAGATTTCGAAATCGTAATTCGTACTATTTTGTAATATGTAGTGATGTATAATTTGGCGATGATTGATTCATTATATAGATTAGAAACAGAATTTTTCCCTTCCATCGCTTAACTAAAAGAATAGATGAGCAACGTTGCAACTTAAATTTATCTTCTTCCCGATGCTCTTTTTTTTCCCTCGCTAAACCGTTAAACTATTATTAATAAAATAACAGTCCCACAACGGGCTACAAATTTTGTGGCTTCAATGCCAAATACACCTGAACAAAAAACATCCCATGAAAACAACAATAGCCTCATGAAAACCACCACGACAACAAACCACATCTACATCTCAAGATCAAATACATCCTGAAGCTCGAAAAACACAAAATCACACTATCCAAAGACGATCACGGCGACCACACCTACACCTACTAGAAAAGAAGCCTTCCTAAGACGAATGACAAGAAAATATAGACCGAAAAAGCAAAACAATACACTCTTATAATCTAATCCAAGCACCACAAAGAACCATTACTCAATACTTCTAAAAAATTACTTCAAAACAACAACCCAAAAGGACAAAAGGTTGTCCCAAGTGTCACGGACCAGCGGCCCATGACCGAGCTAGGCGCACACCTAGTGGCCCAAACAAGCACACCATGTGATGCACCAGACCGAGGGGCTCGAGTCAGCACCCTCTTTGTACACCAGGGGCCCAGGCGAGCGCCCTTCGAGCTGCTCAAGACCATGGAGCCCGAGATAACACTCTCCATGCACACCAGGGGCCCAGATGAACACCCTCCGAGCTGCACGAGACCATGAGGCCCAAATCAGCATCCACCATGCTGCCCATGGGGTTTTGGCTAAGTTATTGGGCCTATCCGTGTCCAATCCACCCAAGAGAGAAGCCACCAAGGAGGAAGCCTATCTTTTTGACCAAGACAGTTAAAGTATCCTTGCCAACATGGAGACAACAATCATGATAGAATATCCATGGTTAGTGAATGATTATTTCCCAACACTTTAGGCAACATTGTAACACATGGATAAAGTTTCAATAGTTAGAAAGCGTAGATCAAGGGACAATCCTTAGCCCTGGGATTGGACCATTCATGATCGTTAGATTTAAGAGGGTTCACCTATAAATAGTGGCTCACCCTCACCCATTTCATTCATCAAGAGTTATTCACAATTCATTTAGCAATTCAATCTCTTCTTGAGTAATAGAGAATTCTTTCATTCATCACATTTTTCTTCATTGTTCTTTCATTGTTGTTTTCCTTGCCTTAGTCATTTTGCCAAAGCATCCGCTTGTTCTAAGCACTTTAGCTTAGTATTTCGAAGGCTGACTTAGTCTTTGACTAAAGATCGTTGACTAAGGTCACATGGTTCCACTAGTCAGACTTTGGCCTTGTGACACAAACTTCTAAACTAGCAACTAATGTAAAACAAAAAATGATCACTTTAATTTGAAAGTAATAATCCAACTACTTGACACCAACTTTCAGACAAAAGGCCATCCTCATCACGAGAGCACTTCGTAGTCCCTACCTAGCAAACACCTATCTGCGACCTTTATAATATGTTCACGGCCCTTCTATCACCATGGGAGCCAGATTAAAGGTCCATCTCACCAATATCTCGTCCAAAAACTACTCCTTAAAATAAAAAAAACCAAAACTAACAAGACAACATTGGGCAAACAAGACAACTTAAACCTGACTACTCTTATAATCTTCTTCCCATTGCTAGTACATTGATTGTGGCTAAACTCTAGATGCTTCTTTCTTTTCCCTCTTTAATAAATTAAAGATGACTTTTAAATTTTTGATATGATAATTTAATTGTTCTAGTATGCGAACAAACCTTGAATTAAAACAAACAAATTTAAACGAGATTTGTGGGGGGGGGGTTCAAATTATATAACACCAATTTTTACTATTGGATTCCTTCATCATACTCATGGAGACGAGTGTAACGACTCAAATTTTGAGTTAGTGAATCGGCCCTTGCATTCGGGTTTGGGCCTTTAAGATTGAGGATTTAAAATTTAAAGAATTCAATTTTTAGAAGTTAAATTAAATGCAAATTGGGAGTGAGGTAAACAAGATTTAAGTTGTGGATCAAAAGTGAAAACAAGGAGAAAGATAAAGGAGTTAGTTGGCAATTTACCCATTTGCTTTTGAAAGGCAATAATTTTGAAATAAAGTGGTTGGTAGGTGGGGGGAAATGTTGGAAAGGATATTATTGGTGAGAGAGAGCAATGGGAAAAGAGAGAAAAAGTAAGGGGGTTCTATTTTGAACCACGATGGGCTGCCGTGCACGACACCAAAACCATTATAGTCGCCATGTCGCCGTTGCTGCTGTCGTTTGTTGGGGTGTGAGAAGACAAAATTTAGGTTGTTGATTGGAGGTTGTTCCAGTGGATAAAACTGGAATATGAGGTTACAAGCATGCTTAGTAGCGTCAGGACATCGAGACTAGAGCTCGCCGCCATCGACCACGGGAAGGCACCTCACGCACCACCGCTGAGGGTAGGCATATGTCTGTCGAGGCAGGTGCACACTACTACAGTGCATCATGCCACATTGGATCCTGCTCCCCAGGTACACATGCTCTCGGCCGCATCAGATCAGCGCCTACAGGTGTACCCTAGCTGTCATGCACCGCGTTGCACTAGATCATCTGTGTTGCTGATCAACCATTGACCATGTTGACTTTTCTAAGACACCCTATTTAGGGGATTTCAACGTTCTGAGTCTGTTGGCATAGTCCGTTTCGCCAAATTCAAACTTGGTAAGCTATTTTTATGTGTTTAACCCTGCTAATTAATTAAAGTATGTGATTAATTAATATATACTATATTAATTGCTATACGGGGAACATTTGAGATCGAATATTAAGCCAAGTAGAGTAATTGAAAAGCTTATACGAGGATTTATCGCTAGTGCTCAAGGTTAGTACACCTTGAACTCTGAAATGCTTCATGAGCATCATAAGTGTAATTACTTTGTTTGCTAGTAGTTGCAAAGTAGGTAGACAAGTAGTAAGCATGTTTAGAGACCAGTATGACGTGTCATAATATTTATGAGATGCATTGATGATGTTTGAGAATATTTGAGACTCATAGGGGCTTTTGAGACTGTGTGGGGTCGTTCAAATATTCGTATCAATATTTAATGACTGGTTGAATTATATGATATGATGATTGGGTGCTAGTTGTATGAGAAATTATGTGTTCGATGAAAATTATGTCTAAAGAATTTATAATGGTAAATATTCGAATAAATGACCATAACACAGTAATTAATACTAATTAAATAAATGCTCTAGTAATCGATTCTTAATGTCTTCCATAAGCTTTAGGGATCAAATAAAGCTTTGAAATGTCGTATTTTGCTAGAATGGTATGAACTCATGAGTAGGGTATCGGTACGGGCTTCAGCCATACCGATATGCATTTCGGGTTGTATCGGTGCGGGTTGACCCATATCGATTCTGGGGAAATTGAAAATTTTCCAATAAGCAATGTATGTAGCGGTACGCGTTTGAGTGTCGGTACCCAATAGTATCATACCGATACACGTGTTCTAGTACCGATACCCAAGGGTATCGCACTAATACACATGTTCAAGTACCAGTACCCATTGAATTAAATAATCATAATGCTAGCTAAGGATGAGAATTGACGCGTATGATTAGTAACCCTATTAATGTCCTAATTAATAAGATAACGTGGGCTAATGGAAATCATCAATGAGAACAATTATTTACTCTTCTATAATGTATTAACAACTCAGTAATGTAAAATAAATGATATGTTGACGATTAGCACCAATAGGGAGATCCTTGGGATCATGTTGCTTGTATGCCGAGTAGGCATTTGATTGGTTGAGTCGATGATTGATAGGATTCAGATACCCAGTGAGAGAGTGTTGCAACACTATGGTTAGAGATGTCGAATGAAGGTTACCAATGCTTTGTGACCCAAGCCTCATTCGAAGATACTTGAGGGGGATTCTGAGTATAGGTGAATGTTCCGATGCTGTGTGACCTAGTCTCACCTAGAGTGTACATTCCTAAGGCTGTGTGACACCGGGCCTCACTCTAAGTTGTTGTTGTATGATTTGTGTGCTTTCTCCTAGATGATCTGATAAGATCTCAGGTATGGTTGGGCTTTGTGTGCTATGTATGATGATTTGCTTGATGTGAGCATACGTTTAGGCGACTAGCGGTAGCGCCACATGATTATTATTCTTACCTTATTGGTCATACTAGCTTGCATGCTTATATGATTAGTATGAAGTATAATAGAGTAGATGTGTATCACTGAGCTTTGTAAGATCAATGCTCGAAATCCTTATTTCTGTGTATAGATTGATCGTTAGATCGCGGATAGAGGAGCACTATCAGAACATGATTCCAGCAAGTGGTGATTATCTGAGTACAACACTTGTATTTAGTGGGCTGTATGGTTAAGTCTATAACTCTTATTTTGGTATTGTATTGATCAAGTCGAATGTTTAAATGTTTAAATTAAATTAGAGCTCTTTTGTAATGATTTAATCATTTATCTATATTTTCAACTGTGGGGTTTAAATATTTTTGGAAAATATTTGTTTGGGCTAAACCAAGTTGAGAAATTTTATAGTAACAGGTTGGACTTAAGGCCTAAATATGACATTCATGTTTAGGGTGTTACATTTAGTTGTATTAGAGATTAGGTTTAGCCAATTATAGGAAACCCCAGGGTGGTGTAGGTGTTGTAGTAAGGTGTCTAGTGAATAGAAGCCCTTAAATTAAGTTCGTACTCCTTAAGACTGGAATCTAGATGGTGCATCCAATATTGTGACACTAAGAGTTGAGCATCTCATAGAAGCAATTTGGGGGCAAGGTCATCTTGGACTATTGAGATACGAGTTAGTTTAATAATACTAGAGTTGAGGGTGTTTCCTCCTTCCGCCACCTGAATGGTGTCTTCGTTGTGTGTAGTAGTCATTTTGAAGCCTTTATATATGTTGTGATAGTTTATGGTAGAGAATCTTCATCATTAAGTATGATTAACGTATGTGATATAGGTATGGATAACCTTCTCTTGAAGTCGATCAGTACGCTCACTGAGGGGTGCAGTGCAATTTTCACAAATAGTCTGCCTCGAAAGATGAAAGACCCTAGAAGTTTCATTATTCCATGCTCTACTGGAAATCACTATTTTAGCAAGGATCAATGTGACTTAGGAGCCAATGTTAATCTTATACCTCTATCTACTTTCACAAGATAGGCATTGGGCAGATGAAACCTACTACAGTGACATTACAATTTGCTGATAGATCTTTAACTCATCTAGAATGACATATCATAGACGTCTTAGTTCGGGTAGGTTTGTTTTCTGGTAGATTTTATTATAATTGACTGTGAAGCAAACATGGAGGTTCCTATAATTTTGGGAAGACCATTCTTAGCAATCAAAAGAGTTCTTATTGATGTTTCTTAGGGAGAACTTAGCATGCGAGTAGACAATGATCAAATTACTTTTGGTATGTTTGATTCTGTTCTATGGAAAGATAAACTAGAATGTTATACAGTGGAAGTTTTAAAAGATTTAGTTCAGGAAGAATTGCATCATTGCAGTATACTTATTTCTGAAGATTGTACACTGACATCTGCTAAATATATTTACACAGATTGTGCCAGCATTGCTAAAACTCATACGGTTGATGTTTGATATAATTGATAGATTGAATCTTTATATTTGGCCAACCATACAATTCTAATATTCAAGCCTTCTATTAAAGAAGCCCTATTCTGAAATAAAAACCGCTTCTTGCAAATCTCAAATATGCATTTCTTGGTGACAATGATAAACTCCCAGTTATTGTCTCAACAAGATTGGAAGTGACTCAGGAAGTAAGGATGATTAATATTCTTAAGCAACATAAAAGAGCTATTGCTTGGAGCATTGCCGATATCCAAGGCATTAGTCTCTCTTTATGTATACACAAGTTCAAATTGGAAGACGAAAGCAAGCAGTCTATTTAACCATAGAGAAATTAAATGAAAAGAAGAAAGAAGTTGTGAAGAAGGAAATCATGAAATGGTTAGACGCTGGAATCATTTACTCAATTTCAGATAGTAATTGGGCTAGTCCAATTCATTGTGTCCCAAAGAAAAGTGGCATTACTTTTGTTAGTATTGTTAATCATAAGTTGATCCCTACTCGTATTCCCACTGGTTGAGAATATGTATGGATTATCTTAAACTTAATGCAGCCACAAGGAAGGACCATTCCCTGCTTCCATTCATTGATCAAATGCTAGATAGACTTGCTGGCAAGGCTTACTACTATTTTTTTGGATGGGTATTATGGCTACAATCAGATTGTTATTGTTCCGAAAGATTAAGAAAATACAACTTTCACTTGTCCATTTGGTACGTTTGCTTTTCATCATATGTCTTTTGGTCTTTGTAATGCACCTACCATGTTTCAATGATGTAGGATGGCTATTGTTAAGTGTCTAAAGGTACTATTTTATTCACCCTTTTTATTCATATTATTACTAGACTTAGGCTCATATTAGTTTCATTATTAGCCATTCATGCATGTTTACATTGTTTCCTTGGTGAACAAGCTTGATTTCATATTTTGTGGAAAAAGGGTGCTACCGGTAGTTGTTTTTTTATGTGTGCAAAATCACTTGCCTAAACAAGGTTGGAACCAGTTGCCAGTGCAGTGCATGAAAGAGATGCCGATGCAGTTGCCAGGGCAATGCATGAAGGAGATGCCGAGCTAGTTGCTAGGGCAATTGTTGATAAGGGATAAGATGATATGGCAGTCAAAATTGATGACTAGATAAACCCAAGATGACGTAGAGCAAAGTTAAATCCCAAAGGAGTTTGATTTCCATGAAGAGGTTAAAGAAAAACTAAATCCCAAGAAGATAGGAGAAGATCTAGAAGGAATTTAAATATAATAAAGAATTACATTCTTTAAAAATATTTAATTCCATCTTAACTTCCTCTTCAAAAAAGACTTTGACCTAGCCCTATAAATTGAGGACCAAGCCGTCAACTCCAAGGGGGAGCAAGTGAGAGATTTCGATAAGGGAGAGCAAAGGGGAGAGATTTCGACAAAGAGGCTTCAACCATTCTTCATCTTTTTCTTCTTTGTTCGATTAGGTTTATGTTAGGAATTCTTTGTTTTGTGTTTCTTTGGAACCTAGCCATGAACTAAATCTATTTGGATAAGGTTATTGTGTTTTGTGGTTGTGAGAAATAATTGGATTTTGTTTAGGTAATAAGAGTTTGTACTTTCAATTCAAGGTTTACTCATTCTTGGTTTTTATTCTTGTTTGCGAGTGAATTGGGAGATGATCTCGTAACTTCATCTATTTATCTAATATCGGGAGAGTTAGATTCAAGAAACGAATGAGTATGGTCTTTATTCAATCTATTGATGGTGAAGATTAGTCCGCCTTAGGAATAAATTAAGGATTTCAACGGCTAAGAGGTGCGCAAGATTGGTTGTTGTTCACCCTTGATTCACGCAGGGATGTATTATCAAGGCAAGCACAATTAGCTAGAATTTCGACTTAGGGATAAGAAGAAACCATTGAAGAATGCTCCGCCGAACCTTGAAGTTGCTGCCCAGCCGCGCAAACAGTTTCCCAGGCAACCGTCGATTAGTTGCCAAGGTAACCCCGCTGCGCAAGTTGCCACGACAACTGAGTTGCCGTTGCACTCTTTTACCAAGATGATCCAATACTGTCACACCTCAACTCATGATAACCTGGCCTATTCCCTCTCATTTGATTACATCTTCTTTTACTTATTTGCTTTCTAGTTTAGTTGTTCGTTTAAACTCCTACAGTTTTCTACTTGTGTTCTTTTACTTTTTGCAGTGCAAGAGATTAGATTCTTGAAGTCCAATCCCTGTGGAGACGATATCTTTTATACTATAACTTGCGACGTGTACACTTGCACAATTGCAGAGAACTTATTACGTGCAACAAGTTTTTGGCGCCGTTGCCGGGGATTGGCAATAGCAGCTTTGTTTTTATTTTCTTGCACTTTTTATTTTTCTTGTTTAAGATTCAAAGGGCTAACAAACTTTGGTTTTGCATTAGTATATGACCAGGGCAAGACCGATTACACCAGAATATCCCTTTGATCCAGAAATCGAACGAACCTTGCAAAGACTCAGACAAAGGTTAAGAGTAGCAATGGCTAATCAAGACGGCAATATGAATCAGGATGTTCCAGCAGGAGGAAGAGTGATTCTTGCACGAAACAGAACTATTCGAGACTATCTTGAAGGACCTGAAATTGAACCAGACCACTTTGAGTTGAAACCGGTGATGTTCAATATGATCAACACAATTGGTCAATTTGGTAGTTCAGCAACTGAAGATGCACGACAACATCTTAAATCTTTCCTCGAGATTTGCAATTCATTCAAAATACAAGGAGTCACCCTTGATGTTTTACGACTAAGATTATTCCCCTATTCACTGAGGGACAGGGTGAAAGCATGGTTGAATAGTATTCATGCCAGATCAATAGGATCTTGGACCGATCTTTGTCGTGATTTCCTTGCTCGATTTAATCCTACAAATTTGACTGATAAGCTTTGTAACGAAATTACTTCTTTTCGGCAGGCAGATAATGAATCCATGTACAAGGGTTGGGAGCGATATGGGGAACTTCTACACAAATGCCCCCTACACGGATTCCTAGTGTGGACACAAGTAACAATGTTTTACAATGCTATGAATACACCAACAAGGATGATGCTAGATGCCCCGACAAACTGCATACTCCTAGATAAGTCGTCGGAGGAAGCACTGCAAATTCTAGACAGGCTTGCCAAGAATGATTATCAATTCCCATCTGCTAGAAGAGGAGGAGTTAGACTCCAAGCCACAATACATGAACTGGGATCATCAGACTCAATTTCAGAATCATCAGACTCCTAGATGGTCCAGAACATGCAGAAACCAAACAACACACAGGAGGTCAAGGTAATGGATTCCTTTTGTGAGTTATGTGGTGGTAACCATGATTCTTCTGAATGTATGCAAAATTCAGAATCCAGCTTTTATGTGAGGAATTACAACTGGAACAACAATGTGATGTCCAATACATATAATCCAGCTTGGAAAAAGCACCCAATTTTTCATGGAGTAATCCCAACAATGCTCTAAACCAGAACAATCAGAATGCACAAGCATCGGGATTCTAGCAGAATATGCCACGGCAACAGTTACCGCAACAACAACCGATAACATCTAGTTCTTTGAAAAATTCTCTCAATGTTTTTATGTTGAAAACTGAATCTTATATGGCTGATAATAGTAACTTCATAAAAAGAACTAATGCTTTTATTAACAGGACCGAGATGATATTGCAAAACCAAGAGGCGACAATCAAATCATTGGAAAATCAAGTCGGACAATCTGCTCAAAACATGAATACTAGACCGCACGGAGGTTTACCTAGCGATACTGAAGTCACAAGAGGAACTGGCCATGAGCAACGTAAGGTGATCACCACTAGAAGTGGCCAACAACTTAAAGAGGCTCAAGCTCGCTCATCAAACAAAACTCCACAAAAAGAACAAGATGAACTCAGCGGCAAAGCCTCAGATGCTGAACCAGGAAATGTTGTGGCAACCAGCGATAAGCATGCCTCGTTAACCAACGATAGGCACGCCACGGCAACCCTAGTTGATGATGCCTCGACAACTCTAGTTGCCCCCACAATGCATCAATCAGGTTCCAGACCAATGAAATGATCGTAGATATCCGACTTCCACCACCATTCCCACAAAGGTTGAAGCGACAAAAGCAAGAATATCAATTCAAGAAGTTTTTTAATATCCTAAAGCAAGCCCACATCAACTTGCCATTGGTTGAAGCAATTGAACAAATGCTGAACTATGCCAAGTTTCTTAAAGACATTGTGTCCAAGAGAATAAGGCTAGGAGAGTTTGAAACAGTTTCCGCAACAGAGGAATACATGGCCATGTTGTACAATCGCATGCCACCCAAGTTGAAGGATCCCGAAAGTTTCACAATACCCTATTCCATTGGAAACAACTATGTCAGGAAATCATTATGTGACCTTGGAGCCAACATAAACTTGATGCCTAAATTGGTCTTCCAGAAACTAGGAATCAGGAAGGCAATACCTACAACAATTATGCTACAGCTAGACGACAGATCCTATGTACATCCAGAGGGAAAAATCGAAGACATACTGGTAAAAGTTAATAAATTTATTTTCCCCCTGACTTTATTGTTTTGGATTGTGAAGCAGATGAACATACACCTATCATTCTCGGGAGACCCTTCCTAGCAACAGGGAGAACCTTGATCGATGTTGAAAAAGGAGAACTCACAATGAGGGTGAATGACCAGCAAGTTAAAGTAAATGTGTTCCAAACACTAAGGCATGTCGATGACCCGAAAGAATGCAACTTCTTCATGCCACGACAGAGTTTGACTTCGACGAGAAATTTAGTTGCCTCGGTAACTACATTACCGATCAAGAAGAACATGAGGAGTATGAAGAACCGATCGATGAGGAACAACAAGAAGAGGAAAATTGGTTAGTCAATTGACCAGGTACTTACTTTGAACCACTGGATTACTTAGGTAAGGAAGGTAAACTCGAAAAGCCCTTCATTGGACAACCACCGATTCTTGAGTTGAAACAGTTGCCAGGGTAACTAAAATATGCTTACTTGGGAACCGATAATACATTGCCAGTAATTATTTCCTCTAAGTTACAGCCTGAGTAGGAAAAGAAGCTGATCAAAATGTTGATGCTACACAAGAAGGCAATAGGGTGGAAAATTGCCGACTTGAAGGGAATTAGCCTAGCAGTGTGCATGCACAAGATTTTGTTGGAAGATGATCACAAACCTTCGATTGAGGCCCATAGGAGACTGAATCATGCCATGAAAGGGGTTGTAATGAAAGAAATCATCAAGTGGCTTGACTCCGGCATCATATACTCTATCTTTGATAGTACATGGGTAAGTCCGGTACAATGTGTACTGAAAAAGGGAGGTATAATGGTGGTAAGTAATGAAAACAATGAACTCATTCCAATCAGGACTGTGACCGGTTGGAGGGTTTGGATGGATTATCGAAAGCTAAACAAAGCCACTAGGAAAGATCACTTCCCATTACCCTTTATTGATCAAATGCTTGACCGTCTTGCAGGTAAACCCTTTTATTATTTTCTTGATGGTTATTCAGGTTACAATCAAATTACCATAGCACCAGAAGATCAAGAAAACACAACCTTCACATGCCCATATGGTACTTATGCTTTCTGAAGGATGCCGTTCGGATTGTGTAATGCCCCGACAACCTTTCAAAGATCCATGATGGCACTCTTTTCAGACATGGTCGAAGACTTCCATGAGATCTTCATGGATGAGTTTTTTGTTTTTGGTAATGACTTCGATAGTTGCCTCGGTAATTTAGAGAAGGTGTTGGCAAGATGTCAAGAAACCGATTTAGTCCTTAATTGGGAGAAGTGTCATTTTATGGTAGATGAAGGAATAGTGCTCGGCCACAATATTTCATCCAAGGGAATTGAAGTAGAAAAAGCCAAGGTGGACGTGATCGAGAGATTACCCCCACCGAGTTCGGTTAAAGGAATCCGAAGCTTTTTGGACATGTAGGTTTTTACAGGAGGTTCATTCATAATTTTTTTAAAATTACTAAACCCTCGTGCAATTTGCTTGAACATGATAAAGTCTTCATTTTTGATTATTCTTGCGCCCAAGCATTTGAAACCCTAAGGGGAAAGCTTGCTTCGGCACCCATTGTCGTTCCACTTGATTGGACTCTACCTTTTGAGCTCATATGTGATGCATGTGATTTTGCAGTAGGAGCAGTCCTAGGCCAACGCAAGGTAAGACCTTTCATGTGATATACTACGCTAGTAAAACTCTTAATAGTGCTCAAGTGAATTACACAACAACGGAGAAAGAGTTACTAGCCGTAGTTTTCGCATTTGACAAGTTCTGATCCTATTTGATTGGTACAAAGGTAATTGTTCATACGGACCATTCGGCAAGTAAGTATCTATTTGCTAAAAGGATGCCAAACCTCTTTTGATTCATTGGTTATTGCTTTTACAAGAGTTTGACATTGAAATTAAGGATAGGAAAGGAACAAAAAATCAAGTGGCCGATCACTTATCACGCTTATAACGTAATATGGAGGAGGATGCGGATTTAGAGATATGCGATGTATTCCCGGATGAGAAACTATTAGTTGCCTCGGCAACTATGGATGCGTATGCCTCGGAAACCCTTGACGCGTACGCCTCGGCAACTCCACACGTGTATGCCTCGGTAACCCTTGACGTGCATGCCTCGACAACCCTTGACGCGCACACCTCGGCAACTCCAAACGCGTATGCCTCAACAACCACTAATACGCATGCCTCGGCAACCCTTGATGCGCATACCGTGGTAACTCTAGACGCGTACGCCTCGGCAACCATGGAAGCAGTTGCCACGGCAACACATGCCTCGGTAATACCCTGGTACGTGAATTTAGTTAATTTCCTTGTTTGTGGTATTTTACCTTATGACCTTACTCACCAAGGGAAGAAGCGATTCCACCATGATGCTAAGCATTACTTTTGGGACGAGCCTCTTTTGTTTAAACAATGTGCAGATCAGGTTATACGCCGATGTGTCCCTGAAGAGGAGCAGCAGAATGTACTCCGACAATGCCATTCTTCACCCTATGGAGGACATTTTGGAGGAACACATACTGCGGCCAAAGTTTTGCAATCTGGTTTGTATTTGCCAACACTGTACAAAGATGTCCAAGAGTTTTACAAGCAATGTGATCATTGCCAGAGGACGGGCAATATCTCTAGACGACATGAGATGCCGCTCCAAAACATCATTGAGGCAGAATTGTTCGATGTATGGGGGATCGATTTTATGGGACCTTTCCCGTCTTTATTCGGCAACCTCTACATTTTACTTGCCATTGACTATGTGTCTAAATGGGTTGAGGCAGCTGTTGTTCCCACCAACGATTCCAAGACCGTGCAACGATTCTTGCAGAAAAGTATATTTACACAGTTTGGGATGCTGAGAGCAATTATCAGTGATGAAGGCAAGCACTTTAACAATAGACTTATTGCCAAGATGTTGCAACGCTTCGGCGTGTCACACAAAATTTCCACTACATATCACCCACAAACCAATGGGCAAGCAAAAATTTCCAACCGAGAATTGAAGGGTATACTCGAGAAAGTTGTAAATCCCTCTAGGAAGGTTTGGTCAGTAAGACTAGATGATGCACTTTGGGCATATCGCACTGCATTCAAAACACCCTTAGGTATGTCTCCTTTCCGACTTGTCTATGGCAAAACATTCCATCTACCGGTGGAAATCGAACACAAGGCATATTGGGCAATCAAGACCGTGAATATGGATTGGGAAAGTGCTGGGCAAAAACGTTTGTTGGACCTCAACGAGATACAAGAATTTCGTGCAATCGCCTATAATAATGCACGAATCTACAAGGAGAAAACAAAGCAATGGCATGACAAGAAACTAATTCCGTGACAATTAATGCCAGGGCAACTAGTTCTCTTATTCAATTCTCGGCTGAAACTTTTCCCGAGAAAACTGAAATCAAGATGGTCTAGACCATTCGAAGTTGTCAAACCGTTCTCCCATGGTGCCATGATAATCAAGTCCATCACTGACGAACATGAATTCAAAGTTAATGGACAAAGATTGAAGCACTACAACGGTGCCCATGTGGAACGCAACAAAGAAGTGGTCACCTTATGAGATGCATGAGCATGCTCTCCTTTCGATATTTTCTTTTTCTTTTTTTTCAAACTATTTAATTTTTTTATTTATTAATTTCGGTTATTTTTCTTTTTAGGATAAATTGATTTATTTTCTTTAATATTAAGACTACATCTTTCTTTCATATTTATCTAATTGTTTTTAAATTTTAAGTTTAAGAATTTCTTTGCACATCTTTATTTATTTTCTTTTATTAGTTTATCTTTAATTTTAATCCGTATTTTATTTGTTTTTGAATTGTAGGAAAAGAGTTCAAGATAAAGAGGAATTTGATTCAAGAAGGAAGCTTATTCAACAAGGAAACTAATGGGCTAAATCCAAGGCTTATATTAAGCCTCCAATTTACCCTAAATAAACCCTACATAGCCGGCCAAATCTTTCCCCTTCCCCAAATCCCCTAGCCGTCCCCTTCCCCCAATCAAAACCCTTGTTTTCTTTCTTTCCAATTAAAGACCAGCAACTAATGTTCATGCGATACATGAAGGATCACAACAATGCCATCACCCAAGTCATTCTGGAAAAGTACCCGGACAGCCACGTGCCGTTCCCCATCTTTCCTGCCGAAATCCTTGCCACGACAACCAATGAAGCAGTTGCCACGACAACCAACACTGAAGATATCGCGGCAACCAAAGCTAAAGATGCCCTGGCAACCACTGCAAAAGCCAAAGGTAAAACAACTATGCCCGAATCAACTCGTACTGAATCATTATCTGATTTTTAAGATTCAAACGAGTCCTCCATTGCACCAACAAAGACCTCACCAATCGAATCCTTCAAGCCCAAGCAAAAAGCCAATGAAATTGATGAAGAGGACGATGAGGACAACCCCGTACGAGGACCGATTCCACCATCGGCAACAAGAAAGCAACCACCGCGTTCAAGCAAAAGAATCAAGACACCGACCAAAAGGAAACTAATCATCCATGATGACGAACTCTCGGAGTAAGTCCTCGTTTGCTTTACTTTTCTTTATTTTCTTTGTTGCATGCATTGAGGGCAATGCCTCACTCTAGTTTGGGGGGGGATTGTTATTAGTTAGTTACCATGTTTAGTTGCATTCATCTTAAATATTGAATTTAGGATATATAAATTGCTTGCCATGCCTTTAGTGGAACAAGAATTGCCTAGATTTGATGAATATCCGATGATGACTTTGCTAATGTACTTAATTGATAGAACTTTTTATTCTAGGATAAACGTGGAAACACTTAGAATCTTACTATGATGCTAAACTTGATGAAATACTGTTGTGGCTTGATTGATTTAAGGAATTCTAGCAAACTTAGGTTGATAGTTAAAAAATTGGGGGATTAGAATAAAAATTGGATGAATACTAGAGGTGCCAGAAATTGGCTCTAGTATGTGCTAAAAATTGATCGCTAGAGGTGCCCAAAATTGGCTCTAGCATGTGCTAAAAATTGATAGCTAGAGGTGCCCGAAACCGGTTCTAGTCGAATAAATTAATTAACTTAAGAAAACTAAAAACAAAACACTAGAGGTGCCCGAAACCGGCTCTAGTTAAAACATTTTAAAAGAACCCAATGAAGTAATTTGAAAACCTCTTGTTTGAATAGAATCCAAAAAATCAACTTGCACACAACTCCGCACACACTCACAAGCATTATAGTTTAATTCTGAGTAACTCCTAAGTTTTCCGAAAAATGAAAAGCGAATCATACTTTGTGCCACGGATCTGAGAATTGAAATCAAGTTCAAAGCTAAGTTTGTGAAAATTGAAGTCTTGGCGGGTAATTATTAGTTTGCATTGCTTGAGGACAAGCAATAGTTCGAGTTTGGGGGTGTGTTAAGTGTCTAAAAGAACTATTTTATTCACCCTTTTTATTCATATTATTGCTAGACTTAGGCTCATATTAGTTGCATTATTAGCCATTCATGCATGTTTGCATTGTTTCCTTGGTGGACAAGCTTGATTTCATATTTTGCTTAATTTTGTTGAAAAAAGGTGCTCCCGATAGTTGTTTTTGTGTGTGTGCAGAATCACTTGCCTAAACAAGGCTGGAACCAGTTGCCAGGGCAGTGCATGAAGGAGATGCCGACGCAGCTGCCAGAGCAATGCATGAAGGAGATGCCGAGCTAGTTGCCTGGGCAATTGTCGATAAGGGATAGGATGATATGGTAGTCAAAATTGATGACTAGATAAACCCAAGATGACATGGAGCAAAGTTAAATACTAAAGGAGTTTAATTTCCATGAAGAGGTTAAAGAGAAATTAAATCCCAAGAAGATATGAGAAGATCTAGAAGGAATTTAAATGTAATAAAGAATTATATTCTTTAAAAATATTTAATTCTAACTTAACTTCCTCCTCAAAAAAGACTTTGACCTAGCCCTATAAATTGAGTACCAAGTCGTCAACTCCAAGGGGAGAGCAAGTGAGAGATTTCGACAATGGAGAGCAAAAGGGAGAGATTTCGACAAAGAGGCTTCAACCATTCTTCATCTTTTTCTTCTTTGTTCGATTAGGTTTATGTTAGGAATTCTTTGTTTTGTGTTTCTTTGGAACCTAGCCATGAACTAAATCTATTTGGCTAAGGTTATTGTGTTTTGTGGTTGAATTGGATTTTGTTTAGGTAATAAGAGTTTGCACTTTCAATTCAACGTTTGCTCATTCTTGGTTTTTATTCTTGTTTGCGAGTGAATTGGGAGAGGATCTCTGTAATCACTCATTTTTATCTAGTCTCTAAGTATCATATTAATATATTAGTGCATGATTACATATATGTGTGTGCGTGTATATGTTATTAATATTACATATATGATATATGTGTAATGTGTGAATGTATGCATGGTGCATATATTTATGTTGTGTATTACGTACCTATTAATATGTGTGTGATGTGGTTATATTTATGTTAGGGGTATCATATAATATATGTTAGTATATGTGCATTTATGAATATGTTTATATATGTTTGCATGTATATATTATTAATGTCCTTGTTAATATTGAATGTATACGAATGAGTGTTGCATGAATTGTAAGTATTATTATTAAGTGTATTTATGTGTGAATGTATTTCATTACAATCGTATGTATGTGTACGTAAGTATGTATGTGTATGCATTTACTATTATATTAATATATTATTATTAATATATATAGACAAATCTGAAAATAAAAAAACCCAATTAAATTAAGTGTCCAGATTATTACAAAACCCATAAAATACAAGGCCCGATCGGCCCAAACCCAAAACCCTAACATGACCCTAATACCTATCAGATATCTAACCCTAATTATTTTGTATTTGCGCAGCCAACCAGGAGCCGTTGGATCAAAATGTTGATCCAACGGCCACGATCAAAGAGGGAAAAATATCCAGCTGGCTGCGTGTGTTACACGCACGGACTGTTCGAATGCCACGCGAGCGTTCGATCCACGCGCGGACCCTTCGATATCCCACGCGGGCGTGAAACCCACGCGCTATAACTCCTCGACTGCTGAGCCCCACGTGTCATGATCTGGAGTCGTTCCACCGATCGAGGTTTTATCTGGACCGTGCATTCTTCAAGCTATCCCGACCGTTAGATCGAATTTGATCCAACGGTCGAGAACGCCTCTGGCCGAAGATATCTCCCCCACACCGCCACCATGCTTCCACCATGCCGGCCTCCAACCACCGCGTTCAGATATATAAAAAAACACAAAAAGGAGGCGATGTCAGTATCATTTCATATCTAAAAAATGTTTTACAGTACTTGCTACCAAACCAAAAAAAGAGGGATATATGTATGAAGCAAGTAATTGTAAGGCAGTCCAGTTGTAATCAGTTACAGAAAAATAAGAAAGAAGTAAAAAGTTTCAGTGGTAACTCCCCTTTCTTTTTCTTACTTCTTTGCATGCATGTACAAAAAATACGAAATGATAACAAAAAAAGGAGGGATGTAGATATGTTACCTTCGTCGTCAACGGATCTCCCCTCACCAGTGACAAGCCTCTTCAGCTTTCCAAAGCTGAACATGGTGAACTGAAGGGAGAGGGAGGCCCTTTTTGGTTTCATTTCGGTTAAACATAAACAATTTTTTTTCATTTCGTATTTGTTTAGATCTAGACAAAAGGGTGAGTCTTAGTGTAAATCTAAGTTTGGATTTGGGTTCGGTTTGAAAAGAGGTTGGTTTTGGGTGTTTCTTTTGGTTCGCCGGCGCCGGCTAGCGGCAGAGAAGACGGTGAACGGTCACCGGTTTCTGGGTTCATCAAAGGTTTGGGAGGGTGAGTTGAGAGAAAATGAGAGAGAGAGAGGTTATTATAAAACGGGTTAAGGAAAAAATGAGGAAAATTTGAGATCAGGCTAAAAAAGGGGATTTTATAGGCATTTTATTTTGAAAAATGGTAAAATTCTGAAATAAATCCCCTTGCGTTTTCGATATTTGCATTTCTGTCTTGCCGCATGGGATATTTACAACCCCAGTCCCCCTTATATTCTAAAATCTTACAATTCAACCCCTGGATTAAATTGAATCAGTTTTTAAATGGCGAAATTACCTCACCAGTCCCACTGTGTTTTTGAAATTTTCACCTCAAGCCTGCCCCTTGGTCCAATTACGGTTTTAGTCCTTTTAGATTATGTTCAGTTTGCAATTTCGTCCCTAAATCGCACTTTATTACCTTTTAATTTCCGTTTCTTATGTTTGTTTCTTTTCATTTCAGTCATGTTCCATATTTAAATATTCATGTTCGTTTATTATGATCGTATATGTTGATGTAGTCTTTTTGCCTTCTCACATGTCTCCCGTACATGCTTCATATTTTCATGTTTATATGTACATATGTGTTAAGTTTATGGTGATTATGTATTTTTGTGTGTTTGTTCGGTCATTCGTATCACACATATTTGACTGATATTTTAATTAGCTCGTACACAACATGTTTTCTATTTTAGTATGTATTGTATGTTCTCTTTGCTTTTAGGTTACGTGTTAGTATATTTTCTTTGTCATGCATAATACCATGTCCTACATATGTTACAATGTGTTCTATTTTTAATATGTATGTCTTCTTGTAATATGTAATTTTGTTCCCACATGTATTTATTCATGCCTTGTTATTGTGATATGTTAAATTTGTTCTTATTTACGAGTAGGATTAATGTATATGTATGTATGTTTTAGATTAGTATTCTATTATGTTAATATTTATTGTATTTGAATTATTTGCCATGTTTTATATTTTGCTGACTAAGTTTGCATAATGGAATACATAATGTCAATGCGGTGCCCTTTTATCCGAGCATAAACGGGGCCAGTATCAGGCGTAGTGATAGTGGTTGGGCGTTTACTCTCGGATAACGGGGCCTTTAAAATTTATTCGCAATTATAGCCGAATTTTAAACTAATTGTCATTTTAACCCGGAAAGTCTAATATTAATAAAGCGGTAATTATTGAAGTACCAATTTTGGGCGGTGTGGGGGTGCTAATCCTTCCCCATCCGTAACCGACTCCCGAACCCAATAGTTTTCAAATCTCTGGTTTTATGGTGTCCGGCCTACCTAAGTGGCCGGTCGCGACTCCAATTTCTAATATAACGCGTTTTTTGAAAACCCCCACGGATAAATATTTTTATATCCGAAAAATCACAAACACCTCGAAAACACGTTTTTAGCGAAAGAAGACATCGCTACAGATGGCGACTCCGCTGGGTACAATTTTTTGTTTTTCGAAAACAAGAAGAGAGTCAAGCTTTTTAAAATAATTACCGCTTTATTAATATTAGAAATTCCGGGTTAAAGTGACTATTAAATTAACATTCGGTTATAATTGCGCGTTTATTTTAACGCATTTAAAATATGGCATATAAACCCGTTTTTTTTAATTGGGGGGAAAACGCTAATGCTTTCGTGGAGATATCGTTCTCCCGTATGGGCCTAGCAAGTACCTTCGGGGCTCGAGTACCTTATGCTTTCGTAAGGATATCGTTCCTTTTGTACGGGCATAGCGAATGGGTCCCCTTGAATTGAACCCGGTTGAAAGGAGCCTATAATGGGTGATGATCGGGGGCCTTGCTACTCTTAGTAGAGGATAGCAAGGACAATTCGGGTACCTCCTAGAACCAAGACTGCATGTAGAGAATACATAGAAACCTATCCCTTTAGAGCCATGCGGATAACCTTAGGTTTTAGACGGGATAAATAGGGTTGTTTTATGTGTTTATTCTATTTAATTTGTCCTTTTATTTATATATTTATTAATTTTATCTAGTACTGACTTGTTTTCTTTTTTGCTTTTGTTTTTTTCATACATCATACATTTGCATCACATAAAGGTACTGGATCAAGTGGTTTGCCCGATCAGAAAGTCTTTCACCATGGAAAAAAGGTGTCTTAGGAAAGAAGAGCTTAATTTGTCAGTCAGACATTGGTCAGAGGTCAACCATAAAGCCCAAGGGGACAGTTCGCCGAACAAACGCGTAATAGCAGGGTACACCTATGTGAGTCTCCAACAGAACAACTTATGGGATCTATAAAGCATTTGGGAAAGATGGGACCGAAGACTACAGGACTTGTTCTGCGATAGTTATGGCGATATTGCACAACTGTTATATGTTCGGGGTTAACCAGCCCCTGCTCCGAGCTATTTTTCAGTTATGGAATCCTGCCTTTTGCTGCTTCACCTTTAATGGGCAGGACATGATGCCTACAGTAGAAGAATACACTGCTTTACTTAACCAGAAGAACATTAAGGAAGATTGGATCTACGCGAAGCCTCCGAGGAATTAGAATTACACTTCGAAGCTCAAAACCTTTGCAGGAATAAGTGACGATTGGGTTAATGGCCTGATTCAGCTCCGAGGAGACAATACAATTTTTGCATGGGAAAGTATTCGGGACATCATACCGACACATCCAGACGAGGCAAAGAAGATGGACCTATTCACCTTAGGAATATATGGCTTGGTGATCTTTTCGAGAGTACTTGGGAACATTGACATAGCCATTCTGGACTTGTTTGAGCGTGTGAAACGGAGAGCGAACCCAATACCAACAATCTTGGCTGAGACCTTCATTTCTTTAAATGCTAGTCAGAAGTATGAAGAAGGACGTTTTTGAGGATGTGCACAGCTGTTACAGGTGTGGATTCAGAGTCACATGTGGAAGACGCTGACGAGGGTCCTGCCAGGGATATCCTTCCAAGGTTTTTCACCGTTACGGGAGTACTTAGCAAAAGAATGGCGAGAAGACTTGAAAACAAAAAATGGACTAGTTTCTTCAGGAACATTCAAGACGAAGACATAGCATGGAGGGTCCCATGGCTCGGCAAAGTTAATTACTTTTTATACAGTTGCGGCGATTTCAACTGGCTGATGATGTTGGGATTGCACGGAGGGATTGCTTGTGCTCCGCTTTTGGTGTCTCGACAGTTCGGATCACGACAGTTCATTCCCAATACCACCGGGTTAAGCCGAACTGAGTTTCTTTTCAAAGGCAAGTTCAAAGGAAAAGTTCAGACTATCATGAGGGCTTGGGACCATTGTTACCGGATCAGGGTGGAAGGAAACACCGAGCACATGACCACCCCAGACTACGATCTTTGGAGACGTTTGAGGGTTAATAATGTGATTCTTGAATCTGATCAAGGACCAGCGGTGTCGCTTGAGGAGCTTACAAGGTTGGTACCGTCTGAAACTGATATCTTACGGAATGAACTCGAAGAAATTAAGAGGAAAATGGACACCCAACAGACTCAACATGCGAGTGAGCTCTACAAGGCAAGCTTAGAGGTTGATGAACGGGATGTGATCATTAGATAATTGAAGAAATTAAATGCGGATTTGAGCGACAAGAACACTCTTTACCAAAAGGATACCCTTCTACTACAAGCAAAAATACAGAAGGCCGGCCGAAGTCAGTTCATAGCCGTGGAAAAAGAAAGAATGAATGGTATCAATTTGGTCGAAGAAGAACGAGAAATCAGCAAGAGAGCGATCGAGAGGGAGATAGAAAGCTGCCGGTTGGCTATTGAGGAAGAAAAACAGTCCTCCCAGAAGGCCATTGACCAAGAAAAGGAAAGAACTAGGCAAGAAATTAGCAAAGGAAAACAAGCAGTCAACCACGAGAGAGAAAACTTCGCCGCATGGAAAAGAAGGTCCATGAGTAGCCGAAATAGACTGTTAGAGATGCAAAAGTTGTACGACGACACTATCCAAAGTCTGGATCAAAGCCGAAGTCAGAATGTCGAGTTGAAAGAAAAGGTGATAGAAGTAGAACACTCCTTTCGAACGCACTGTCAGAGGAATGGCTTCACTGAGCTACAAGAAAGAGAGCGCGAAGTAGGCATGTTACGAACCCGAATTAAGTCCCTTGAAGCAAGTGTCGAAGATTATAAGGAACGATTTAGTGTATTCGAAGAGGCTACAGCCGGAGGGAACACTTATTGGCAAAGGAGACTGCGTGACGCTGCCCGGATGGTACAGGATAGGGACCAATATTACGCAAACCTAATGGTGGACATACAGCGAGTCGCCAGGCATGTGAATGATTTGGCCATCGAGGCTGAAACACTCCGACCTTTCGTAGTCCCAGAAATGGAAGAAGCTCCCAGGTTCATCAAGTTGCTCAGGGCAATTGGAAAATTATGAGATAGAGCTAGGGCTTATCTATAGGACTCTGTGTTGTAATTAGTACTCTTTTGTATTAGGGATCTTCATTTCGTAATATGAACTCTGTTGTAATCTAGACCCTTTAATTCCCGTGGAAGTAGTTCAAAAGGGTGATTACCAGCAGAATCAGTACCTTATCTGCATACATTCCTGCATTGCATCATGACATTCGCATCATTATACATGCATTTATTTTTCTTGCAATCATATTAATGTTATGAATATTGTGGCAGTGTGTGAAAATAGGAGTTAACCCGCAATCATTCATCATCCATACTTTACCCGATTACAAAGCAAGCTCATGGAAGACAGGATAATCAGTCTAGAAAAGGGGCAAAGAGAGCTCGAAGCAAGGTTTGAAGAGGCTCAAAGAAGCCTCAGTGACCAGATTGCTCAGTCGCAAGCATCGATAGTATCCGACATAACCGCATTATTGGCTAAAAGTCTTGGAAAGATAGTTGAAGGAGAAACTGTTCAAGAACCAGAGGGTACCCCAATTCAAAATAAGGTTCAACCAGCTGCGCCAAATCTGACTAGAAGGGTGTATATCGACCCTGCAGGAATGTCAGCTAATCTTCAGGTAGGGGCATCTGAAACTCAACCCCTCGACACTGAAGCACTCTATGAAGAGGAGGTGCCAGACCTGAATTTGGTCGAAAGGATCAGGACAGAGGCAGAGAAAAAGTGGGAGGAAAGGTTTCGCCTCATGGAGGAAAATTTTAAAACTTTACAAGCTATGGAAGAGTCAGGAAATGACGCTAGTGACTTAAGTCTGGTATCCGATCTTGTCCTACCTCCAAAATTTAAAATGCCAGAGTTCGACAAATACGATGGAACCACGTGTCCTTCCGCGCACATAACAATGTACTGCCGGAAGATGGCAGCCTACCTTAAGGATGAGAAGCTATTGATTCACTGTTTCCAAGACAACCTAACTGGAGCGGCGTTACGGTGGTACACCCAGTTGAGCAAGGTAAATGTCAAGACATGGAAAGATTTGTCAAGAGCATTCATTGAGCAATATAAGCATGTAACAGATATGACCCCCAGTAGGATTATGCTGGAAAATATGGGGCAGAAGTCCAACGAAAGTCTACGACAATATGCTCAAAGGTGGTGGGAAGTGGCCGCCCAAATTCAGCCACCCCTCCCGGAACATGAAATTATGCCATTATTCGTTAATACTTTGAAATGGGCACTTTTCGATTGCCTCATTAATAATACAACACAGAGTTTTGCTGATCTAATTAGGATTAGGGAGTCCCTTGAATTGGCAATTAAGAGTGGCAGGATTAATAGCGGGGAAGGATCTCGGAAATACAGCAAGAAGAATGAAGTAAACACCACCAGCACTTACACTACCCCGAAGAATTTTACAGTCTCACAGCCACAAGCACCTGTGGGAAAAGCACAAAACTCGAATCAAAGAGAGGGAGAACCTCCATAAAAGAGAAAGAGAGGAAAACTTTTACTCCCCTACCCGTTCCGTACTCAGAGCTTTACTCCAGTTGTATGAAGCAGACCTGGTTCGTCCATATTACGTTACTCCTTTAAAACCACCATTCCCGTCTTGGTATAACCCGAACGCGCATTGCGACTATCACGGCGGTGCCCCTAGACATCCCACCGAGAACTGCCTTGCCTTCAAAAAACTTGTGCAGAACTTAATTGATTCTGGGATATTAAAGTTCGAAGAACCAAGTGTAGCTACTAACCAGTTACCTAATCACGGGAACAGAGGAGTAAATGTTATTGAAGAATACTTTACCAGGAAGATTAAGGATGATGTATCAGAAATCAAATCTCCTTTGCTGTGGGTATTTCAACAATTATGCATGGCCCATGTGATCGACAAAGGCATGGTAATAAGGCAGAAGGGATGTGAAGTGTATTGGGAATTCCATCAGGACGAAGGGTATGACATCCAAAGGTGCGACGAGTTCAAGAGATTGGGACAACAATTGATGAATGAAAAACAAATAGAATTCTTCGAAGAGCCTACGGGAAAGAAGGGGTCGGACGTACATATGACGGATAGCCCCAACGTCAAATACGGGAGGGATAGACCTTTTATCATCTCTTCCAGGTCAGGGAATGCAGGTGCCTCCCAAGGAGAAACCACTAAGATAAATCCCAAGATCATCATTTCAGCACCATCCCCGTTCCCATTCAAGGATATGCGGCAAACTCCCTGGAACTATGCTATAAATGTGACCACGCCAGAAAAGCCAGAATATAGTCAGGTAAAAGAGCCTACGCTAAAAGACGAACAAAGCAAGAGCGATGTGAATGTTGGTGAGGTGGGCCATTTCACGAGGAGCGGCAGATGTTATTCCTCTGAGGCTTTGAGAGCAGCTGAAGCGGTCAAAGATAAGGGAAAGAATACAGTTGTTAGCCCCACGCAGATATTCGGTGAAGAACCTCTCCCAAAGATGAATGAGCCGGTAACTGAGGCCCAGGCCAAACAATTTCTGAAATTCCTGAGACATAGCGAGTACAGCGTAGTGGAATAACTACGAAAGCAACCGGCTAGGATCACAGTGTTGAAGTTGCTCTTGAGTTTAGAAAGACACCGTGAGGCACTATTAAAAGTACTAAATCAAACTTTTGTGCCCCAGGACATTTCTGTGACAAAATTGGATAGGATAGGGGAGCATATCACTGCCTATAGTCATATAACATTCAGTGATGACGAGATCCCCGAGGGAGGAATGGGGTCCACCAAAGCCCTTAACATCACAACCCACAACAAAGGGTATGCAGTACCTGGGGTGCTGATTGACAACGGGTCAGCATTGAACGTGTTGCCTATGGTGACCTTGCAGAAACTACCAATAGATGGTTCTCACCTAAAGCCCTGCCATAACTCCATAAGAGCCTTTGACGGTACACAAAGAGGAACAATGGGAAAAATTGAGGTGTCTCTATTGATCGGGCCAACTGAGTATGTGATTGATTTTGTGGTAATGGACATAAAACCATCTTACAGCTGCTTATTAGGAAGGCCATGGATCCACTCCGCAGGAGTTGTCCCCTCATAATTCCATCAGAAATTAAAATTCGTAGTCGAAGGCAAATTGGTCACAGTAGAGGCCGAGCAGGAAATTGTTGCTTCAGTGACATCAGGTGCCCCCTATATTCAAAATGACGAGGATGCTGCAGAATGCTCTTTTCGAGCATTAGAGCTAGTGAATGCCACATTCATCGCGGAGGGAAGTCGGATCCCCTATCCCAGGTTATCTAATTGTTCCAAGATAACCGTCGCAGAAACTTTGGGCCGAGGAGCCAAAGTAGGAAAAGGGTTGGGGAAGAGATTACAAGGGAGCCTAAGAGCCAAAAGTATGATAACCAAGAAGGACCGTTTTGGTCTGGGTTACAAACCAAGTGTCCAACAAAGAAAAGAGGAATACAAGAGAAAAGAAGAGCAAAGAAAAGCCAGATTTAAAGGAGAAGACATTCCGTGGAGACCAATGTCCTTCCTTAGTTTGAAAACCACTTTTGTCTCCTGAGGATTCTACCAACCAGGTCAAGAAGTTGAAGAGGCAATTAAGGAAAATGACGTACTCAACAAGGAGGAGATATTCAATGAATCACTTGAAGGGATGTACATCAACATGATAGCTGGAAAGGGCCAAGGCAACAAAATGTTGACCAACATCCGCCCCTGTCGTCTCGGGGAAACACTTGATAACTGGAGCTGCATTGATCTACCTGAGGTTTTTAGGAATAGATCAGAGTAATGATCCGAATCAACCTTTTGTTTCTGCCCATAAACAATAGGGATCTTTTGTATAGGGCACCTATGTTAACTTTTTGTTGAAATGAAAATATCCCCCCGTTTTCTTGAATGACAAACATTCCAGTTATTTCATTCATACATTCTTCATGTTCATTCACTTCATATAAAGCCATCCTCTTCCCAATACAATTCATTCTCATTTAATGCAGGTCGCTCATGATTGACTATATGAATGATACCGGATCCAATCCCGGAGTGAATTTTAAATGCCCTGAGATCTTCGAAGGAATTGAGGAAGAAGATGATGAGATAGAATGTGAGGTCCCGGTAGAGTTGAGGAGAATGGTGGCCAACGAAGAAAGGCAGATCATGCCCCACCAAGAAGAAACAAAAGTTGTAAACTTGGGGACTGAAGAAGAGAGAAAAGAAGTGAAAATAGGGACAAATTTTTCCTTGAAAACCAAGCACGAACTAATAACCCTACTTCGAGAATTTAATGATGTTTTCGCCTGGACCTATCAAGATATGCCAGGATTGAATACTGACATAGTGGTGCACAAATTGCCAACAAAGCCGGAGTGCAAACCAATACAACAAAAACTTCAGAGAATGAGACCAGACATGTTGTTAAAGATCAGAGAAGAGGTAAAAAAACAGTTTGACGCTGGTTTCTTGGAGGTAGCCAAATACCCCGAATGGGTTGCAAACATGGTATCAGTACCAAAGAAGGACGGGAAAGTTCTAATGTGTGTAGATTATAGGGATCTAAACCGAGCCAGCCCTAAAGACAACTCCCCCTACCACATATTGACACGCTGGTTGACAACACCGCGGGACATTCATGGACGGCTTTTCACGGTACAACCAGATAAAGATGGACTCTAACGACATGGAGAAAAATACGTTCATAACCATGTGGGGCACTTTTTGTTATCGGGTGATGCCTTTTGGGCTCAAGAATGCAGGGGCAACGTACCAAAGAGCAATGGTGACTCTTTTCCATGACATGATGCACAAAGAAATAGAAGTATACGTGGACGACATGATTGCCAAGTCCCGAATAGAGGAGGAGCACCTACAGAACTTGAGAAAACTATTCCAAAGACTACGGAAATACCAGCTGAGGCTTAATCCTGCCAAGTGTACCTTCGCCGTTACTTCTGGAAAACTCTTAGGGTTCGTGGTAAGAAGAAGAAGGATTGAGATCGATCCAGATAAAGTGAAAGCCATCCAGGATCTCTCACCACCCTACACTCAGAAGGAAGTTCGCGGTTTCCTATGGAGGTTGAATTATATCTCTTGTTTCATTTCCCAATTAACCGATCGATGTGACCCGGTCTTCAAACTTCTTAGAAAGAATAATCCTGGTGTGTGGGATGAGGAATGTCAAGGGGCCCTAGAAAAGATGAAAAGGTACCTGACAAATGCTCCGATTTTAGTCGCGCCAGTACCAGACCGACCATTAATCCTTTACTTGACAGTCTTTCAGAATTCAATGGGATGCGTATTGGGGCAACACGATGAGTCAGGGAAAAGGGAGCAAGCCATCTATTACCTAAGTAGAAAGTTCAATGATTGCGAAACGCGGTATCCGCCAGTTTAGAAGCTGTGTTGTGCTCTAGTTTGGGCTACCAAGCGGCTTAGGCAGTATATGCTGTACCATACTACTTGGTTGATATCCAAGCTTAGACCCATTAAAGTTCTTAATGGAAGCGCCAGCACTAACGGGAAGGATGGCCCGCTGGCAGATGCTCTTATCCGAATTCGATATTGTATACGTGAGCTAGAAAGCCGTAAAGGGGAGTGCCGTAGCAGATTTCCTAGCTAGTCGTGCTTCAGACGACTATGAGGCGTTGAACTTTAATTTCCCGGATAAAGACTTGATGTGCATTACAACTGAGGAAGAGGTTTCAGATGATAAATAATGAAAGCTTTACTTTGATGGAGCCTCTAACGCCCTCGGACATGGGATAAGAGCCGTGCTAATTTCCCCTGAGAATGTCTATTATCCCTTTACCAGCAGATTAGAATTCTTCTGCACCAACAATATAGCTGAATACGAAGCCTGCGTTATGGGACTAAACTCAGCTATTGAAAGAAAGATTAAAGAACTTCGAGTATTAGGAGATTCATCCTTAGTAATTTACCAATTGCGTGGGGAATGGGAAACCAGGGACCCGAAGTTGGTCAAATATTATGAATTGATTCAAGAGCTCACTAAGGAGTTCGAAAGGGTCAGCTTCAATTACCTTCCCCGAGAAGAAAATCAGATGGCAGACGCCTTGGCGACCCTGGCATCCATGTTTAAAACAAACACTGGGGCAGAAATGAAGCCCATTAAGATGCAGATGTTTGAAAGGCCTGCTCATTGTTGTAATGTGTAGGAAGAGATTGATGGAAACCCATGGTACTATGACATCTTGCAATATGTCAAGCTTCGAAAGTATCCCGAAGGGGCAAATGACAATGACAGAAAAACACTAAAAAAATGGCAACAAGATATGTCGTAGATGGGGAGATCCTATATAAGAGAAGTCATGATCAGACATTGCTGAGATGTGTGGATGCCCGAGAGGCGAAGGAGATTTTAGCCGAGGTACACGATGGGCTATGTGGGACGCACGCCAACGGGTTGTCTATAGCCCGTAAAATTATGAGATATGGCTATTTCTGGTTGACCATGGAGGGAGATTGTATCGATTACGCCAGGAAATGCCACAAATGCCAAATTTATGCTGACAAGATTCATGCACCCCCATCGCCTTTACACACCATGAATTCTCCGTGGCCTTTTGCGGCGTGGGGCATGGACGTCATCGGGCAGATTCACCCGAAGGCTTCCAATGGACACCGTTTCATTTTGGTCGCTATAGACTATTTCACTAAATGGGTAGAGGTAGCATCTTACGCCAACATCACAAGGACTACAAGTATGTAAATTCTTAAAGAAGGAGATTATTTGTCAATACGGTTTGCCAGAAAGGGTTATCACCGACAACGCTTCCAATTTGAATAACAAAATGATGACAGACGTGTGCAATCAATTCAAGATAACACACCATAATTCCACAGTCTATCGTCCTAAAATGAATGGGGCAGTGGAAGCAGCAAACAAGAACATAAATAAGATCATAGCAAAGACGACAGATACCTACAAGGATTGGCATGAGAAGCTGCGATTTGCTCTTTTCGCCTATAGGACGTCTATTCGCACATCAACAGGGGCAACACCCTACTCCTTGGTGTATGGTACCGAAGCAGTACTCCCCATTGAGGTAGAGATCCCGTCACTCTGGGTCTTAAATGAAGTAAAATTGGAAGAATCCGAATGGGTGCAAGCCAGACTCGACCAGCTAAATCTCATTGAAAAAAAGAGACTAAAGGCCATTTGTCATGGTCAGATGTACCAAAAGCGGATGATGTGGGCATACAACAAAAAGGTGCGCCCAAGAGAGTTCAGAGATGGGGATCTGGTGCTCAAGAAAATCCTCTCGATTCAGAAAGATTCTCGAGGAAAGTGGATGCCCAACTGGGAAGGGCCGTACATGGTAAAAAAGGCCTTCTCAGGAGGAGCCCTAATCTTAACTAAAATGGATAGAGACGAGCTGAAAAGCCCTGTAAATTCTGATGCTGTTAAGAAATACTACGTTTGAAAAAAAAGAAAAGAAAAAAGAAAAAGAAGAACAAAAATGGAGAGCTCAGGGCGAAAACCCGAAACAGGGAGTCTTGAAGCAAAGGGAGGACCCGAGTCAAAAACCCATAAAGGGTAGCTCGGATAAATTGAAAGGCTGGTTATCCGAAGAGAATGGTCATCCCCATGAACCCTGTGAAGAGGGAGCTTCAGGCAAAAGATTCTACGCCGGTTGACAGGATCATGTATCATTCATACCGAAGATAATGAGGGATCTTGTATTCCATATTTAGCTTTTCCCCTTCCTCATGTGTGTCATAACTTTCTCAAAGTATCCCAAACCCTTAATCGTAATAAAATCGTGTTTTTGAGCATCCATTCCTTGCCTTCTTGTTAATTTCATGCAAATAAGCTAACATAGGCTTATGATAAACAAGAGATTTCTGAGCATTACTGTGATCTAATCTTAAAGATGCAGGTGATTAGAAAACGATGTTAACTTTGCCCCCTGCTTGTTCAAGAGAAAGCATGCGAGATAACAAGAGAGATCTCCCAGGTGAAAACTCGGAAGGGCACCCCTTGAAAAAGAAAAAAAAAACCTCTAAAGCGAAAACCTGAAAGGGCACTTTAGAACCCCAAATTGGAAATTCAGAAAAGAAGGGTTGGAATGGTTGAACCCGACAGTGAAATGGGATATCGGCGCCAAAAAAGGGGAGAAAGTGAACAACGTAAAGTCGAGATTGACTGAGGACTAAAGCAGGCCCACCAAGATATCGACACTCATGCATCATGAATAGTTAGACATCACTAGGATTAGGAGCATGTCAATTCATTTGTCATACATTTTGTCTTATCTTAGACAGGTATCTATAGATTCAAAGAGACATCGGTAGCCATCGTGGTGTGAATCCCAAATGTGAAGATGAAGGTTCTATATACGAAAGGCCTATGTTTCCAAGCGCCTGCAGAGAGAGGTTCTATGTAGGAAGAATCCGCCGCTCCGAGGCTTCAGGAGCTGAAAGTTTTATATAGGAAGAGCTTGCAGCTCCAGGGTGAAGACTAGCAGTTCTATATAGGAAGAAATCCCAGCCGAAGGAATTCACCCATGATACACAAGGTTTTATATAGGGAAAACTATTGTGTTGAAAGCGAAGAGTCCCATATAGGAAGGGCTCTGAGCTTTACTGCCTTAGAGTGAAAGATTCTATATAGGAAGAACCCGTAGGTCCGAGATTTCAGAAGCTGAAAGTTTTATATAGGAAGGGCTTGCAGCTCCAGGGTGAAGACTAGCAGTTCTATAGAGGAAGAACTCCCAGCCGAAGGATTTCACCCATGATACACAAGGTTTTATATAGGGAAAACCTATTGTGTTGAAAGCGAAGAGTCCCATATAGGAAGGGCTCTGAGCTTTTCTGTCTTAGAGTGAGAGGTTCTATATAGGAAGAACCCGTAGCTCTGAGATTTCAGAAGCTAAAAGTTTTATATAGGAAGGACTGACGGCTCCAAGGTTTGAAGACTAGCAGTTCTATACAGGAGGAACTCCAGTCGGAAGAATCCATCAGCAAAAAAAAAGAAAAAAAGGTTTTATATAGAAAAAACCAACCGCGTTGAAGGCAAAGAGTTCTATACAGGAAGGACTCCGAGCCTTACCGTTTCAAGATGAAACATTCTATATAGGAGGACTCATAACTTGAGGCTTCACAGCGAAGGGTTCCATATAGGAAGAGCCTGTAGCTCAAAGATCGGAGGGGGAAGAAGTTATATAGAAAGGACTTACGAGCCCGAAGATTCAGCCAAGGAAAAGCGGAGAGTTCTAGAAGAGCACGTGTTTCCAAAGCTACAAATAGGGAAGTCGGATAAAATGAGTGCTTATGAATCTTTGCTTTGTTCCCATTCCATGAGAACAAGCAAAGAGGGGCAACTGTAATCACTCATTTTTATCTAGTCTCTAAGTATCATATTAATATATTAGTGCATGATTACATATATGTGTGTGCGTGTATATGTTATTAATATTACATATATGATATATGTGTAATGTGTGAATGTATACATGGTGCATATATTTATGATGTGTATTACGTACCTATTAATATGTGTGTGATGTGGTTATATTTATGTTAAGGGTATCATATAATATATGTTGGTATATGTGCATTTATGAATATGTTTATATATGTTTGCATGTATATATTATTAATGTCCTTGTTATTATTGAATGTATACGGATGAGTGTTGCATGAATTGTAAGTATTATTATTAAGTGTATTTATGTGTGAATGTATTTCATTACAATCGTATGTATGTGTACGTAAGTATGTATGTGTATGCATTTACTATTATATTAATATATTATTATTAATATATATGGACAAATCTGAAAATAAAAAAACCCAATTAAATTAAGTGTCCAGATTATTACAAAACACATAAAATACAAGGCCCGATAGGCCCAAACCCAAAACCCTAACATGACCCTAATACCTATCAGATATCTAACCCTAATTATTTTGTATTTGCGCAGCCAACCAGGAGCCGTTGGATCAAAATGTTGATCCAACGGCCACGATCAAAGAGGGAAAAATATCCAGCTGGTCGCGTGTATTACACGCCCGGACCGTTCGAATGCCACGCGCGGACCCTTCGATATCCCACGCGGGCGTGAATCCCACGCGCTATAACTCCTCGACTGTTGAGCCCCACGTGTCACAATCTAGAGCCGTTCCACCGATCGAGGTTTCATCTGGACCGTGCATTCTTCAAGCTATCCCAACGGTCAAGAACGCCTCTGGCCGAAGACATCTCCCCCACACCGCCACCATGCTTCCACCATGCTGGCCTCCAACCACCGCGTCCAGATATATCAAAAAACACAAAAAAGAGGCGATGTCAGTATCATTTCATATCTAAAAAATGTTTTACAGTACTTGCTACCAAACCAAAAAACGAGGGATATATGTATGAAACAAGTAATTGTAAGGCAGTCCAGTTGTAATCAGTTACAGAAAAATAGGAAAGAAGCAAAAAGTTTCAGTGGTAACTCCCTTTTTTTTCTTACTTCTTTGCATGCATGTACAAAAAATAAGAAATGATAACAAAAAAAGAAGGGATGTAGATATGTTACCTTCGTCGTCAACGGATCTCCCCTCACCAGTGAAAAGCCTCTTCAGCTTTCCAAAGCTGAACTTGGTGAACTAAGGGAGAGGGAGGTCCCTTTTGGTTTCATTTCGGTTAAACATAAACAATTTTTTTTTCATTTCGTATTTGTTTAGATCTAGACAAAAGGGTGAGTCTTAGTGTAAATCTAAGTTCGAATTTGGGTTCGGTTTGAAAAGAGGTTGGTTTTGGGTATTTCTTTTGGTTCACCGGCGCCGACTCGCGGCGGCTGGCGGCAGAGAAGACGGCGAACGGTCACCGATTTCTGGGTTCATCAATGGTTTGGGAGGGTGAGTTGAGAGAAAATGAGAGAGAGAGAGGTTATTATAAAACGGGTTAAGGAAAAAATGAGGAAAATTTGAGATCGGGCTAAAAAAGGGGATTTTATAGGCATTTTATTTTGAGAAATGGTAAAATTCTGAAATAAATCCCCCTGCGTTTTCGATATTTGCATTTCTATCTTGCCGCATGGGATATTTACAACCCTAGTCCCCCTTATATTCTAAATTCTTGCAATTCAACCCCTGGATTAAATTGAATCAGTTTTTAAATGGCGATCTTACCTCACCAGTCCCACCGTGTTTTTGAAATTTTCACCTCAAGCCTGCCCCTTGGTCCAATTATTGTTTTAGTCATTTTAGATTCTGTTCAGTTTGCAATTTCGTCCCTAAATCGCACTTTATTACCTTTTAATTTATGTTTTTTATGTTTGTTTCTTTTCATTTCAGTCCTGTTCCATAATTAAATATTCATGTTCGTTTATTATGATCGTATATGTTGATGTAGCCTTTTTGCCTTCTCACATGTCTCCCATACATGCTTCATATTTTCATGTTTATATGTACATATGTGTTAAGTTTATGGTGATTATATATTTTTGTGTGTTTGTTCGGTCATTCGTATCACACATATTTGACTGATATTTTAATTAGCTCGTACACAACATGTTTTGTATTTTAGTATGTATTGTATGTTCTCTTTGCTTTTAGGTTACGTGTTAGTATATTTTCTTTGTCATGCATAATACCATGTCCTACATATGTTACAATGTGTTCTATTTTTAATATGTATGTCTTCTTGTAATATGTAATTTTGTTCCCACATGTATTTATTCATGCCTTGTTATTGTGATATGTTAAATTTGTTCTTATTTACGAGTAGGATTAATGTATATGTATGTATGTTTTAGATTAGTATTCTATTATGTTAATATTTATTGTATTTGAATTATTTGCCATGTTTTATATTTTGCTGACTAAGTTTGCATAATGGAATACATAATGTCAATGCGGTGCCATTTTATCCGAGCGTAAACGGGGCCAGTATCAGGTGTAGTGATAGTGGTCGTGCGTTTACTCTATGATAACGAGGCCTTTAAAATTTATTCGCAATTATAACCGAATTTTAAACTAATCGTCACTTTAACCCGGAAAGTCTAATATTAATAAAGCGGTAATTATTAAAGTACCAATTTTGGGCGGTGGGGGGGTGCTAATCCTTCCCCATCCGTAACCGAGTCCCGAACCCAGTAGTTTTCAAATCTCTGGTTTTATGGTGTCCGGCCTACCTAAGTGGCCGGTGGCGACCCCAATTTCTAATATAACGCATTTTTTCAAAACCCCCACGGATAAATATTTTTATATCCGAAAAATCACAAACACCTTGAAAACACTTTTTTAGCGGAAGAAGACATCGCTACAATCTCGTAACTTCATCTATTTATCTAATATCAGGAGAGTTAGATTCAAGAAACGAATGAGTCTGGTCTTTATTCAATCTATTGATGGTGAAGATTAATCTGCCTTAGGAATAAGTTAAGGATTTCAACGGCTAAGAGGAGCGCAAGATTGGTTGTAGTTCACCCTTGATTCACACAGGGATGTATTATCAAGGCATGCACAATTAGCTAGAGTTTCAACTTAGGGATAAGAAGAAACCATTGAAGAACGCTCCGCCGAACCTTGAAGTTGCTGCCCAGCCGCCCAAACAGTTGCCCAAGCAACCGTCGGTTAGTTTCCAAGGCAACCCCGCTGCGCAAGTTGCCATGACAACTGAGTTTCCCTTGCACTCTTTTACCAAGACGATCCAATCGGCTATCATACCTCAACTCACGATAAGTTGGCGTATTCCCTCTCATTTGATTACATCTTCTTTTACTTATTTGCTTTCTAGTTTAGTTGTTAGTTAAAACTCCTACAATTTTCTACTTGTGTTCTTTTACTTTTTACAGTACAAGAGATTAGATTCTTGAAGTGGCACCAATCCCTGTCGAGACGATATCTTTTATACTATAACTTGTGATGTGTACACTTGCACAATTGCGGAGCACTTATTACGTGCAACAACTATATTATTTGCTATGACTGATAATTCCTTGGAAATATTTATGGATGATTTCTCTATTTACAGGCATGATTTTGACCAGTGTGTCAACAATATAGAGAAAGTCTTGCAGCGATGCGAAGACATTAATCTCATATTGAACTGGGAAAAATGCCGTGTTATGGTCATGGAAGGAATTGTTTTAGGCCATTGGATCTCTCATTCAGGAATTGAAGTTGATAAAGCTAAAGTGTATGTCATTGAAAAATTACCTTCATCGAAAAATGTTATGGGAATTTGCAGTTTCCTTGGGCACGCAAGATTCTATAGATGATTTATTAGAGATTTTTCAAAAATCTCAAAGCCCTTTTGCTTATTGCTGGAGCAAAACCAGAAGTTTTTATTTGACGATACATGTCTGGATGCAATCAATCCAATATAGAAGTAGCATGTGAATGCATCTATTTTCATTGCACAAGATTGGTCGTAACCATTTGAAGTTACGTATGATGAGATTGATTTCGCTGCTTGTGTTGTTCTAGGACAAAAGAAAGAAAATGTATTCCATGTTATTTACTATGCCAGTAAAAATCTTACAGAAGCTCAAATAATTATACAATCATAGAGAAAGAGTTATTGGCCGTAAACTTTGCTTTCGACAAGTTTCGTTCATATATTGTCAGAAGTTACTGTGTAAACTGGTCATTCTACTTTTAGATATCTTTTTATGAAAAATGATGCTAAACCGCGACTAATACGTTGGATTTTATTTGTGGAAGAATTTGATATTGAGATAAAGGACCATAAACATTCAAAAATCAAGCTCAAATTGTCGATGCATTCCCATATGGAAAGCTTTTTGCTATCAACACATCGCCTTGGTATGCAGATTTTGTCAACTATTTAGTGTGTGGAAAGACTCTACTGTTTTTTGGTCATAGAAAGGGGAGATTTCTTCGCGTTGCAATGAAATACTACTGGAATGAACCATATTTGTTCAAGGTTTGTAATGACAACATTACTAGGCGTTGCGTTTCAAAAGAAGAAATGCTGCCAATACTGAAGTATTGTCATGATGCTCCATGTGGAGGTCATTTTGGTGGCATGAGAATCACTGGGAAGGTTATTCAATCTGGATTTCATTGGCCATCACTATTTAAAGACACTTACGAGTTTGAACAATGTTGTGACCGTTGTCAGTGCACTGGTTCAATTTCTAGATGCAATAAAATGCCACAACATCCAACTATGAAGGTTGAGATATTTGATGTTTGGGGTGTAGATTCCATGAGATATTTGAAGTTGTTGATGTTCCAAACGATGATGCAAAGAAAATGTTGAAATTTTTTTATAAGCATATACTCACTATATTTGGGACACCTAAGGAGTTGATTAGTGATCAGGGAAAGCATTTTCATTGCAACCAAGTTGTTGCTGCATTAAGGAGGTACGAAGTAAATCATAGACTTGCCACCACTTATCACTCTCAATCAAATAGGCAAGCTAAAATCTTCAACCGAGCCATCAAAAATATTTTGGAGAATGTGTTTAACACCACTAGGAAAAATTGGTATTCACGTCTGGATGATGCGTTATGGGCACTCCGTATTGCTTATAAGACTCCACTTGGGACGTCAACGTATCAATTGATTTTTGGAAAATCATGTCACTTGCCTATTGAGTTAGAACATAAGGCAATGTGAACTATCAAGCAAGTGAATATGGACTATGAAGCTGCTAGAAAGAAGATAATGTTAGACCTTACAGAGCTAGAAGAGATTCGACATAATACTTATGAGAATGCTCCGATTTACATGGACAAAAGCAAACTTCAGCATGATAACATCATTTTGTAGCGACAGTTTGTTGTTGGACAACAAGTTTTGCTTTTCAATTCAAGGTTAAAGCTACATCCTAGAAAATTGTGGTCGCCCTGGCCTGGACCGATTGCAGTAATAGAGGTTTTTCCACATTGTGCAATCACAATGAAATATTTACAAGATGGCACCAATTCAAAGTCAATGGGAAGAGACTCAAACATTACTTCAGAGACTTTGATCAAAAACATGTTAATACCATTAAAGTGGTCAATTTTTTCTGATTAATTATTTTTAGTACATATTTAGTTTTTTAGTTTTTAGAATTTTAGTTAATGCACATTTCTTTTTATATATAGATTAAGAAGACCCTTGTATAGCACTCGATCCTTATCCAATAGGAGTGTCGTACGGTGTGTTTTTCATACTTATCATGTGTTTGGGGGCATTGTTTTGGGGAGAGATGTGGTGATTAGACGGCTAAGATTCTTTTGGCAGGAGACGTGATGATGAGATGCGATTTTTCGCTGCAATTTCAACCCTTTGATTAATCACAAAACTGTGGTAAAAACACCTTTACATTTACCCCTTTTCATTCACTATTTATTTTCTTCCTTTTTCACAGATTGTTCTTATTCCAAGTTTTGATTTTTATTCAACTTTCTCTTCATAAGTGTAACACTCTAAAACCGGTCTAGCCGGAATAGGGTTCTAGCAATAAAAAATTCTATACCGGAAAAGGTCCAAATATTGCCTTGACTATATTTGAACAATGTTTGGACTCTAATTGAGTAAATTTAGAGAATTTGGACCTAATTGAATTCTTTGAAAACAATATAGTGACTACATTATAAAATTGAAAGTTTGGAAAGATGAGGGACTACCCTCGTAATTTTCCCATTTTTGAGATGAATCGCCTCCTAGCTTAAGCTTAAGCTAGCACCTCTATTGCTAGTTCAAGTTTTCTTTGATGTCTCTGCCATGTTGAATAGCCCTTGGATTGGTAAGCTAAAGCCCTAAACAATTCATCGATTCCATGGATGGATTTTGAGTAATTTCGAATTGAAAGTTTGAGCCCATGTATTGCAAGCTCAAATCCATGGAAGTTTTGTTAGCTAAAAGCTTCTAAAAGTTTAGATGTTGATTTTGAGTTCATAGTATTGATTCTAACATCTCCCTATCGTTTTTACCTAGCTTAAGGGTTAGAGAAAGAAGGACCATCATCTATTTTAAAGGCTAGGGACAAAGGGATTGTCATCCGAGAGCCTTGAGAGCTTCGAAAGCTAAGGTGAGTGTAGTCGGAGTCCTGGGGATAGGCTAGGTGCCTTCCCCTGTTAACCCCTCAACCCGGCCTAGAAGCCCGACCGAACCGAGAGTGCTACATTAGGTTTGCCGAAGCAAATTGGAGAAAGGTTACGAAAAGTCGGTCCATTTTTTCTTTTATCTTGTCTAAATGCAAATTAATGTTCCTACATGATCATACTCACAACGAGTAAGTACTCAAATGAATTGAGCCACAAAAGAACAATCAATCGCATCATAGACAGAATTGGGGACTAAAATGTAAATAATTAAAATTACAAAACAAAATTAAAATTAAGGTTACCAATCCTCAATTATTTCATTTACATGTCATCATAATAAATTCCAGATCAAATTAACCATTCCAACTCATACAATTGCATTCCTAAGGACTAAAATGAAAGAACCAGAAACTTTCAAGATTCCAAATTATCCAACTTAACGGTACCCATACTGGTATGCGTACTCGTGTTTCGATACGCCTATACATTCTCAAAAAATTAGATTCTAGTAGCTAAAATCCGTATCGAAACGCTTGTTCGCGTATCGGTACTCCTGGCAAAAATGCCTATGATCGTGTCGAAACACTTGCTCGAGTACCGAAACATCAAGCCTAAAAAGGTAGGACCATATCGAAACACCCTCCCGCGTATTGAAATGCTATGCCTGAAATGGCCTTGCCGTACCGGTACGAGGACACCTGTTTCGATACGCCTGGACCTGTAATGACATTTTAGCTGGTTTTTCACACAAACCTAGATGCATTTAGGTCCTAGCAACTCGCATATACACATATAAGCAACCAACATCACACTTAACTACACATACACCAAGGTTTAACTACAACACAAGATTATGCCACCCAAAAGATTGGTCTAGAGGCATGCTCCCTATAACTCACCACCAAACATACCAAAATGCCCAACTAAGCAATTAACAACAAGAACATCATACCAACAACGCATCAAAACCATACGCAACCAGTTTAGTTCATCAAAACATATCATCCAAGAAAAACCATCTAGATGCATACCTAGGTAACCATATAACATCAACCATAGGTAACTGTGCATGATAAACGAAACGTCAACAATCACACTCCAAAATCACAGCATTATACATGCTCAAAACTAGGGAAAACTGAATTACAAATCCCAAAATCCATGGCAAACACGTTGCCTTATTAACCGGAAACTAAAACCAAGTTCATACTCAAATAGTCTTGCCTTTGGAATACTTAATCCTTGCCTTTGCTGCCCCCAAGCTTTAATGCTTTGCATCATTAGAGAAAAGAGAGCGTAAGCACACATGCTTAGTGAGGATGCTCTTAAACGATGGTGCATTTAAAAACCCTTGATAACCAACACTTGTTTTCAAACCATGCTTACGATCTAAGCAAGTTCCAATAGTTTCAAATCAAAACATGCATATCAACCATATGCTAATCAATACATATATTCCACATACTTAATCCCAAAGCATCAAATACAAAAACATGCTCAAACCCCAAAGCATTATATACAAAACCATGCTTATATCCCAAAGCATTATAAATAGATTCAACATTAAAATTCTCATATATTGGCCATTATAGTGACCCCGAATAGTCGACCACTATCCTTGATTAGCCGACCGTTAATCTTTAGTTAACCGACTGTTAACTTTACACATCGGATACACAGATCTCCCTTAATGATCGACCATCATCAAGACTACCCCATGCCGATCGCATGAATTTACAACCTTGCCAACCAAAAGCTTTACATCAACAAGGGGAACCGACCGCTCAACCCAAGTGATAACAACATAGTCCGGGTAGCCGACTGCTATACCTCAAATACTCTTAACCCACGATCGAGTTTTAACCATGTTATAGTGCACTTTATCCTATGGCATGCCAACTATATCCGAATGTTTTCTCACCTTGTCACATAGCCGATATATCATTTTCAAAACCATTTACTCACTGTTTTACAATGCATTACACAAAATCCCCACATATGCTAATCACATTGCCATAGCAATATCACATTCCCGATCGAAATAAACACCAATGCTCACTAGCATAAATATACATTTAAGCCATTGCATATGTACTTTAAAATCATGGATTAATAGTAAGTAAAGCAAACCATATTTCCGACTAAAACATGAGTCACACATGCTCATATCCGAACCGATATTGAATAGAAAAAGAGGGAAACTTACTTCCGAGATTAGGTAAGTGTTTCAAACTTATCCTAAACTCCCAAAACCACTTTCAAACCTTTGAAAGACTTTTAAGATCGTTTCCACTCACCGATTTCACTTCGCCTTGCCTGCTACCGCGAAACAAGCTCCCGGCAAGTCTAGAACCACCTTAAGATGCTACGCCTTGATTATCCCCTATTTCGGCCACACAAAACCAGAGGAAACATGCATTAAGATGCATCCAATACCCTGTTTCAAGCCAAAATCCCGTAGCTCTCAAGATACCCACTCAAAACTCATTTGAAACTTACCGAAATCAACCTCAAACACTACTCAATCTTAACCCAGCCATATAATAACGATTTGAAACATCAAACTTCATCAATTAATATCTAAAAACCCATTCCCAACAACCTTTTACTTCTCGCAAAAATTAAATACCTTAAACACCCCAAAAACCCTTAACAAACAACCTAACAATTAGAGATTCAACCAATTTCGGGATTCCATTATTAAAAACAACTTATCCACATTATAATACATCCAAAATAAGATTGAAATAAATATACAACACTGGAAAAACAGATCCAAATCGAAAATCACAAGATTCTTCAATAAAACCTCAATAACGCTAAAATCCATAATTAATTACTCAAAACTTATTGAAAATCATATGTAAAGAGCCAAGAACTTGGGAATTTCAGTAAAGAACCTTTCATTAGAGGATAAGAATGAAACTTACCTCCAATGAATGAGTTTCCCCTTAATTGGATGGTTTTTCCTCTTGAAAAGAAAAGAAATTCAATAAGATTTGTGGAAAACAATTTAAGAAATAATTTAGCAAATCAATGAATAAAGAAATTAAGATCATTACTTTAAATATCTGATGGAAAAAGAGTGATTGGTTGAGAGTGTTTTGAGAGAAAATGTGAGAAAAGAAAAGTTACGTCAAAATGAGTTTTAGAAAGATAACTACCTTTTTAACTAAATCCCTTTTTAATTCTTTTAATTAATAATCCTAATTAAGAGAATACTCATATTAGACCAAATGGTAAAATAGCTCCTCAAAGATTCTAAGTTTTGACTCTTTACAAACCAGACACCTTTTAAAATAGTTTTCAAAAATTGCATTTTGGTCACGAGCCAAAATGTCACCCTTCCAAGTCCATTTTCCAAAATTGCTTTCACCAATATTTTTAATATATTAAAATATGATTTTTAAACATTTTTCCATAATTTTATCTTTCATAAAAATATCTGCTCCCGAATTCGACTCGAATCTCTAACCCGGTCCGCTAGACCGTCTAACTAGCCCCAAAACCGCTAGGCCCTAAATCGGGGTGATACATCCCCAGTCAACTAAATATTGATTATTGCATTGCTAACCTTTTCGTATTGAGGATATTGCATAAAACATTGTTGGAGGCCATATTGGTAAGTATTGGTGAGTATTGCATAGAATCATTGTACATACCATCATTATTGTTGCCATCGGAATCATAGAAATATTGATCATTGACTATTACATATTGTTATTAAAACATTTTATTGAATCATAGCCATCGAAATATCGCTATCAAAATATTGCTATTGATTATTGTTATTGGATTGTTGATATTTGATCATTTTCATTGAAGTATTGATGTTGATACATTGTTATTGAAATATTGCTACCGAAATCATTGCTATTGAAATATTTCTATTGTACTATTGTTATTGAACCTTGGATTCGAGTGGACTTGGATACAATTAGCATGTTGTAGAATTCATGAGCTCATTGGTACGAGTGGCTACAACCTTTATTGTGGTGAGGCGAAGGTATGTTGTGTTTTGGTCATAAAGGTGAGGCAGAGGGACAAGGCCACTATCGATTTGGTGAGGCATAGGAATTTGCGTATCCACACTCCCTACATTAATCCAAGGAATCTATTGTTTTTGAATATTGTTATTTCCTAAATATTGCTATTGTATTGATTATTGCTATTGCATCATTTATTGTTATTGTATTGAGCATAGACTAGGACATATTGTCATATTTTTGCTAATGGTGTTATTGAAGCATGGTATAGATGCATTTATTTCACTTTGTATCGTTCATGACTACCTCACTAGGCAAAGTATGCCTAATGCATTCATTTTCCATGCATTTTAGGTTAAAAAAGTTTGGAGTTGAGATCGGGCTAACTTGAGGTTTTGGCAAGTCATCAAGTTGTTATAGTAAAGTATGTCCATCCTATAAACTCCTAGAATGGTGGCATAATGGTTGTATAAGTCACTTTTAACCACATGGATGCATGTACGTTGTGTATGCCTTTGGTATGCTTAAGAGGCTAAAATAAGACTTTTGGAATTGGTTAAAAGAGGACTAAAATGCACATTTGGTCTAAATCGAGGAAAACATAGTAAACATATTCAATTGATCCTAAAATTCAGCTTACTAATAGATTTAGGCTAAACAAACGTACTATAAAATTTTGTAGAATTTAGACAATGTTTGGTTGGGTAAATGGCTAATAAACTAGATAAAAATTATCATTGCAGACCCTACCATACCGATACGGGTAGTGGTCTATCGGTACGAGCTTGCATAATTGAACCAAGGATTAAGGGCGTATCGATACGGCTTAAACCGTACAAGTATGGGTTCTTGAATCTAGAAATTGAATTAAAACGGGGCATCGGTATGGGTATATGAGTACCGATCCCTTCCTTGTATAGTCAGCCTCGTACCGATACGGCTATAGGCATATCAGTACTCCTTTTGGTCATTTAACTTTGTAAAATTGAATTAAAGCTTCGCGTACCGATACCATGTATCGGTACGTGTATAGTATTTTGTAACCGTTTTTAATGATCATTAGCGTATCGATATGGTAGGACACGTATCGGTATGACCTTCTGAATTTGTAAAATTATTAAGTCACATTGATCATTGCGTATCGATATAGGGTGTCTTGTATCGGTGCGCCCCCTTATTGCAAAAACTAACTTACCGAAATCAGCTAAGGCGTATCAGTACAGCCCAACACATACCGATGCCATACCGTTAATTCTGTTACTAAAGTTTAAAATGAATTTTGGAACTTTACAATTTGGTCACTAAATATTGTTAGGTTAAATTGAGTTAGTAAATGAACTCCGATCGAAATGAAAATTTATAAGCGCTCTATCTATAGCTCGAACTACACTATGGTAGGTTTAGTTTCTGAGATGGACCATTAATTTATCGAAATTATAGTTTAGTCCCTAAAACTTGTAAAAGTTTATGTTTGGTCCAAAATGTAGCAATTCAGTATCATATTGAAATATCGACCTCATTGTTTTAAATATTGTACTGCATTGCTCATTGCTTTTCCATCAAATCTTCAATTATTGAACACATTATCGCACTGAATATCATATCGTTCTTCGATAACATATTCTGACCTAGATTCCTACTAGGCCGAGAAGGGGGTTTTACATTTGTGGTATCAGAGCTAGAGTTTAGTAGATTCTAGGACTAAACTACAATCTATTGTGTTGTTATTGCATTGCATTATGCCACCTAGGAGTTGTCTGTTGTATATTGTGACTTGCTAACTAACCCAATCTTTTTACTTATAAATGTCTGACTCTAATGAGGCTCGTGTAGACGAGCATGTTACTGGCTCCTTAACACATGGCGAGGAGATTAGAGGGGAGATCCTCCACATTTGCAGAACCTCCCAACACAGGACCCTGAGCCGAAGGTGCAGACTACTCAAGCTGAATGCTACCAGAACATGGTTAGCATGTTCAAGTTATTCATGACATCGATGAAGGCTGAGCAGACTCTTCAACCTTCCACCATTGCTGTCCAGTATACATGATCTCTTATTGACAAGCTATCTCAGCAACGAGCTTACTTTTTCATAGATCGTGATGATGATGACCCTAATATCGCTGAGTATTGGCTGGATAGCAGCATAAGAATTCTGACCAAACAGCTACAGTGTTCTGATGAACACAAACTCGAGTGTGCCCTTGTGTTGCTGGTTGATGAGAGGCACCACTTCCTATTTGCAACTTTTGCCAGAATAAACATCTTATAGAACAATGTCGTAAGAAGTCTGGGGCGTCCTTTTATTGTGGTGAGATAGGCCATCTTATTCGTGACTACCCCAAAATTATTGCTAGATCTACCACTGCATCGACTAATCCTTCTTCTCCTGCACAATCCTTTTAAGGTAAGAGGCCAAAACAAAGATCATTGGGGAGACCCAGTGGCTAAACTAGAGCATTGAACAAGCAAGAATCAAAGGCTCCAGCTCAGATATACCATGTAAGGAGCAAAAAAGAAGAGGATGATCCCGACATCATTGCAGGTAACATTAAATTTTATTCACATCTTATCTATGCATTGTTTGATCCTGGATCTACCCATTTCTTTATAAGTACCATGTTAGTGAAACAATATAAGCTATCTTGTGAACCTATTGCATCGAAGATCACTGTAACTAGTCTTTTAGGTGATTATGTCACCATAAGCCTTACATGTAAACTTTGTCCCTTAATGATTCAAGGGATTCCATTTCTGACCAATTTTTTGGCATTACCGATTCACGAATTCGATGCTATACTAGGTATGGATTGGCTCAGTGAATATCAAGCCTGGGTAGATTGTTGCAAGAAAAAACTATACCTCCAAGGTCTTGGAAAAAAAGCATCACTTTGATGAATTCAAGAACTCCATCATTGTACGCTTTGTCATTGGAAGCCAATGATGAATCTCAACTGTAAAACATTGACACCATACATGAATGCCCTAATATTTTCCCAGAAGAACTTCCGAATTTACATCTCATCCGTGAAGTAGAGTTTGGCATCAAAGTGCAACCTGGAACCGCCCCAGTTTCCATTGCACCTTATCATATAGTAGTAGTTGAGCTTAGAGAGTTAAAGGCTCAGATTCAAGAGTTTTTAGATAAAGGTTTCATTCGACCGAGTTTTTCACCTTGGGGAGCTCCAGTCCTCTTTGTAAAGAAGAAAGATGGATCCATAAGGCTGTGAACTGACTATCGACAATTGAACAAAGTAACCATAAAAAATAAATATCCATTTCCTGGAATTGATGACATATTCGATCAACTTAAGGATGCCTCTATGTTTTTTGAGATCGACTTAAGGTCATGGTACTATTAGATGAAATTTAAAGAATGTGATGTACCCAAAACTGTTTTTTGTACAAGATACGACCATTACAAATTCTTGGTAATGCCTTTTGGGTTAACCAATGCACCAGCAGCTTTATGGGCTTAATGAATTGAGTTTTTATGCCCTACTTTGATAAGTTCATAGTGTATTCATCGATGACATATTGATATATTCCAAGAATACTGCTGAAGGCCGAGACCACCTCTATATTGTGCTTCAAACCCATTGGAAGAAGCAATTGTACACCAAGTTTTCCAAATGTGAATTATGGCTTACTGAAGTTGCCTTCCTTGGGCATATTGTCTCAGCTTCAGGAATCCAGGTGAACCCAAAGAAAATTCAAGCTATGCTAGATTAGAAGCCAGTGAGTAATGTTGGAGAAGTAAGAAGCTTATTTGGTCTAGCTGGCTATTATAAGAGATTTGTTAAAGGATTCTATATGATAGCAACCCCTTTGACTAAACTATTAAGAAAAGAAACCTAGCTCGTTTGGATTGAGGATCGATAGAGAAGATTTGATCAGCTGAAGTAAGTCTTTACTCATGCACCGGTCCTAACCCAACCCGAGTCTGGAAAAAACTACACAGTTTACAGTGATGCTTCAAATCTTGGGTTAGGATTTGTTCTAATGTAGGAAGACAAGGTCATTTCTTATGCGTCGAGATAGCTTAAGCTGCATGAGAGGAATTATGCCACCCACGATTTGGAACTGGCTGTTGTTGTTTTTGCACTGAAAATCTGGAGGCACTATTTCTACGGAGAAAAATGTTATCTCTTTACCGAGCACAAAAGCCTCAAATATCTTCTGAATCAAAAGGAGTTGAATCTTCGATAAAGGAGATGGATAGAACTCCTCAAAGACTATGATCTTGTCATTGACTACCATATGGGCAAGGCCAATGTTGTTGTTGATGCACTCAGCCGTAAACCTCTGCCTGCCCCTCGAGCCATTAACTCTCACTTCTATTTACGGAAACACCATTGTCTTATAGCTGAACTTTATGTTTAGTCTACCATTGTATCGAGATTAAGAAATTGCAGTGTCAAGATCCCGATCTTCAAACCCTTGTATCTAGATCACATAAAGATGAGAATTCTGACTTCAAGGTTGATCATGAATGATTATTGTATTTCCACAACCGAGTCTGTGTACCCAATGATGAAACTCTTTGTAGTAACATTCTGAAAGAAACTCATTCAAGTTCCTTTTCTGTACACCCGGGTTCTGTGAAGATGTACAAAGATTTCCAGGAATTATATTGGTGGCCAGGCATGAAGCAAGCCGTAGTTGACTTTGTGTCTGAATGCTTCATGTGCCAACGTGTTAAAGCTGAGCATCATGTCCCTACCAAATTATTGATACCTATTGAACTACCGTACTAGAAGTGGGAGAGGATCACCATGGATTTTGTTAGTTTTCTGCCTCTAACTCCTGCAAAGCATGATGCCATTGGGTCATTGTAGACCGTTTCACCAGGTCAACACATTTCTTATCGGTCAGAATAGATTATGGGCTTCCTAAATTAGCTGACTTGTATATCAAGGAAGTTATTCGACTCCACGAAGTACCAAAGTCTATCATCTCTGCTTGAGATCCTCAATTTGAATCTCTATTTTGGAGAACATTGTAAGAGGCTCTAGGTACCAAAATTAATCTTACTATTGCTTTCCACCCTCAGTCTGACGGCCAGTCAAAAAGGGTAATTCAAATTTTAGAAGACATGCTACGTGCATGCATAATTAATTTCGGTGGATCTTAGGAGAAATCCCTAACTCTTATTGAATTTACCTACAACAATAACTACCAAGCTTCCATTAAAATGGACCCATATGAGGCGTTGTATGAGAGGCGATGCAGAACTCCTTTGTGTTGGTCTAAGCTTGGTGAAGGCAAGATGTTGGGCCTTGACTTACTTAAGGAAAATGAAGAACGGGTTACCATCATCCACGACCATTTGAAGGCCGCCTTCGACCGTCAAAAATCTTATGATAACCTTTAAAGAAGGGATATACAGCACGAGGTTGGTGAGAAAGCCTTCCTTAAAGTTTCATCGTGGAAGAAGATTATGAGGTTTGGTAAAAAGGTGAAGTTGAGTCCCCAATTCATTGGCCCCTTTGAAATTATTGAGAAAGTTGGCCCTGTGGCATACCGTTTGGCATTACCCTCAGAATTAAGCAAGATTCATGATGTGTTCCATGTTTTAATGCTTTGAAAATATCGCTATTGAGCCAAAATTAGTTAGATCCAACCGGATTTGACCTACGAGGAATAACCGGTTCAGATTCTTGATAGAGAAGTTAAGAGGCTTCGCAACAAATTTGTACCATTAGTTAAAGTTCTTTTGAGAAGCCATACCGTTGAAGAAGCTACCTGGAACCGGAGGAGACAATAAAACAACAGTACCCTCATCTCTTCGATTAAGGTAAAATTCGAGGATGAATTTTTCTTAAGAGGGGGAGAGTGGTAACACCTCGAAAATTAGTCTAGTTAGAATAGAGTTCCGACAATTGAAAATTCTATACCAAAAAGGTCCAAATATTGCCTTGACTTTAATTGTGTGGTCAATTATACCATATTGGACTCTAATTGAGTCAATTTAGAGAATTTGTACCTAGTTGATGTAACCCCCTCGACCTGGCCTAGTCGCAAGACCGAACCGAGAAAGCTACATTAGGTTTATTGAAGTAAACCGGAAGATTTAACCTAAAATATGCCCATTTTTTCCTTTCATCTTGTCTAGATGCATTTACGCTTTCCTACATGATCATATTGTTTACAGGTGAGCACTCATATCAATCGGGCATCGTAATGACATCCAATTGGCCACAACACTATTTAGGGACCAAAATGCAAATTTAGCAAAATAGAAGGGTTTTTCCACTTTTTAAGTTACCAACCTTTAATTAGGTTCATTTCATGCTTGTATGTCAAATATCCGCCTTAAACAATCATCCATGTTTAAATAATTGACAAAGCAAGATTCAATGACTAAAACGAAAGTAATCAGAACTTCAATAAGACCATTAACCAACTTAACTGCCATGGGTATCGGTACGCTCACTTGGGTACCGGTATGACCTTTCCATTTTGAATTCTAAAAATTCCAGTAGCCAACTTCCGTACCGGTATGACCCTGCGTACCGATACGCCTTACCAAAACCAAAGGCCCGTACCGATCCTCAAACCCGAGTACCAAACGCCCAAGCCAAACTCAGCCTTCCTGTACCGATACGCAAACCTGTGTATCGGTACACTACTCCAAAGATACATTACTGTATCGTAATGCCTAGCCCGCGTACCGGTACCATAAGCCCGAAATGGCTTCTTGTACCGATACGTGAACACGCGTACCGATACGCGTAGACCTGAATGGTCACAAATGGCTGATATAACATGCTTATTTCAAAACGAAACCATTACATCATGCCATAGACTCTCATGCAACACTACCTATATGCAATAGCAACCTAAACATCATAAGCTCAGCAACCAATTGGCATGCATACATCCCATGATATTCTAAAGGAATGCTTCCTAAAAACAGTATGCCAAAGCATCCCAAACTACACAAATAAGCCATTCTCAGTATATGCATCATAACAACACAACCCATACCGCTTAATAAACTTACTCAAACCATCTCAACAAGGCAATCAACAAGGAAGCTCTATAGGCATACCTAAGCCACAAATCATCTACAACTACAAACAAGTATTAACATCAAGCTTAGCAACATCAACCATCCACAAAATCCAGCATAGAAATATACTCAAAAACCATAAGAAAATAGAGTTACAAATCCCAAAAACCTTGGCGAACACATTGCTTTATTAACCGGAAACATAAATCGAGTTCATACTCAAAAGTAGTTTATCCCTTGGATCCTTGCAAACCTTGCCTTTGCTGCCCGTACTTTAATGCTCTACATCATTAGGAGAAAGAGAGCGTAAGCACACATGCTTAGTGAGAAGGCTCATAAACAATGATGCATTAAAATTCATTTAAAAACCACATGCTTGCTTTTCCCAAAACATGCTTACTACCAAAGCATTTTCTCATGATTCCAACCGAACCAAAACATAATAGTCTCCATATAACATCTTAAACATTTCATGCTTAAATCCTAAAGCATTTTAATCAAACCATGCCTAAATCCCAAAGCATTTCGTACAAGATTCAACACATGATCTTTCTCATATATTGGCATTTATAGTGACCCGGACAGACTACCTCTATCCTATACCCATATCGGATACACGGATCTCTCATACCATGCCTAGTTAGTCCGCATGATATCCCAAACCTTGCCTAGTTAAACTGTAAGATTTGACACCCTCGCCTAGTTAAACCGCAAGATCTCACCCTTGCCTAGTTAAATCGCAAGTATACCGACCTTGCCTAGTCAATCCGCAAGATCACCATCAATTTGGGTTGCCTAGTTAAACCGCATATCCCCAAATGAGGTTCCCAATAGTCCGATTGGCCTCGTTACACTGCCATATCTCAAGGACCCATGGCCACGATCTATTTTGTTTATATTTTATAGTGCACTCTTAATCTTATGGCATGCCAACTATATTTGATTGTTTTCTCATCTTGTCACATAGCCAATATATCATTTACAAAACCATTTACTTACTGTTTTACAATGCATTCCAGAAAACACCACATATGCATATCTCATTGCCAATACAATAACACCATTCCCAACCCGAATGATAACCAATACTCAATAGCATTTAATATACTTTCAAACCCCTGCATATGTACTCAAAATCATGCATTACCAGTAAGTAAATCATACCATGTTTATCACTAAAACATGCAACAACATGCTCATATCTAAGCCGATATTCAAGAGCAAAATAAGGGAAACTTACTTCTGAGCTTAAGAAAGTGTCTCATGCTTACCCTAAGCTCCCAAAAACCTTTACAAACCTTTGTAAAGCATTTTAAACCATTTTCTACTCACCGATACGCCTCGCCTTCCTTACTAACATGAATCAAGCCACCAAACAACGTCAAGCTTCATCACCTTGACAATCCCCTGTTTTCAACACATAAAACCAGAGGATAAATGCATTAAAATGCATTCAAACCATTGCCTAACAACAATCTCCCGCAACTCCCAAGTTGCCCACTCAAAAACCATCTAAAACATACCGAAATCATCCTCAAGGGTTTTCGAAACTTAACCTAGCCATATAACAACAATTCAAGCCACCAAACAACATCTAATAACATCCAAAAACCCTTTCCTAACATCCTTTTATCTCCAGCAAAGATTAAACTTGATTATCACCATAATAACTCAAAACTAGCAACCTAAATAATTAGAGATTCAAGAGTTTCGAGATTCTATTGATAAAAACAACTTATCAACATCAAAACACATCCAAAATATATATTAAATCAATCTCAAATACTGGAAATCAGATCCACTTCGAAAATCACCATGTTTCATCAATATTTCTAAAATAACTCAATTAAACATTGATAAAACATTAAAATCACATTACAACTTATAAATCAAGGATAAAATACTTGGGAATATCATTAAAGAACCATTTAACAGAGGAGATCACAGACCTTACCCCTTGTTGCGCGTAATAAGTGCTACGCAATTGTGCAAGTATACACGTCGCAAGTTATAGTATAAAAGATATCGTATCCACAGGGATTGGTGCCACTTCAAGAATCTAGTCT